>JAGVVM010007033.1:0-23268 GCA_019149425.1 Psidium friedrichsthalianum
CACACCTAACAAACAATCAAATTCCAAAAATCACATCAGAAAACCACACACATCAAACACAAAACACACGTTTCACCACATTCAACACAACATCAGACACCATCAAATCATTTCAAAAATCACACATCCATTCATCATCACATCAATCCAACCAACATCCCATCAAAATCAACATTCAACACAGATTCATCAACCATCAACATCATCCAAATTCCAAACACAAACAATCAACCACAAAACAACAAAACATCCAACAAACAATCCAAAACATTTCATCCCCAAATCAAACAAATTGCGGACAATCCAATCATTCACATCACAACACATCAAATCCAAACAGTTTTCACACATCACATCATCAATTTCACCATGCACAAACAATTCCAACCAATTTCACACAGGATTTCCAAAAACACATCCACATCATCAACACACACAACCCACAACCACACAATTCAATCACACAAATCATTTTTCACATCAATCATCGAATTCAACAAAATTCACACAACAAACCACAACTTCATCACATCAAAACCAATCACAATCAATCAATCATCAAAACAATTCCACATTCACCACAATCAAACATCATCCACACAAACAAATCACACATCACATCAAGGCAAAAGTTTCAAACAACATCATCAAAATCACAATTCATTCAACATCCTTTGTTTCACAAATCACAACAATCACACCAACATTCACAACACACACCCATCACCATCAATCAACACCAACATCAATTTCATTTCACAACCACAACACACAACAAACAAAAACTAGTTTTTCATCAAACCAAATTTCAAGTTTATCACATCACAATCAATCAATCCACCATCATCCAACACAAATTCACACATTCCCAACAACATTCACACAACTTTCACAAAAAACTCAACATCACATCACCACTTTCACATCCACAATCACAAAATCCAACATGTTTTCACATTCAACCACATCATGTTTCTCAAACATCACAATCATCTTCATCATCAATTTTCAAATCACATCACACATGGGGGCATCAACACAACAACAACATCAATTCCAACATCCATCACACAACATCACAACCACATCACATCATCAAATCACAAAATTCATCAAATTTCATCATCACACACCACACATCACATGCATCATCATCACACAACACACAGTTTTCAACAACAAATCCACAAAATCACACACAAACATCAATTCACAACCACAATCAAACCATCACAAACAACATTTCCAATCATCATCATCATCAAAAACACCAAAACATTTCATCACAAATCAACACCACACAAACAGCACACACAACATCAAAAATCATCATCAACAAAATCAATCACGTCACATTCAACAATTTCAAATCAATTCACCACAACACCCAACATTCAACATCATTTCAAACACCCAAATCAAATAAAAATTCATACACAACATTCCATCATTCATTCACAAACAACACCAATCACAAACAACATCACACAATCGACCACATCAATCCAGTTTCACGCCACACAAAATTCAAACAACCACATAACAAAATCCGTTCCTCCGTTTGTTTCAATGTCAGTTTTCGAAAACGAACACCATCATCACCCCCCCCCCCATGTACGACAACACACAAACGCAAGGTTTCATCAACAAATCAACCATCGGGACTACAATCACAATCCAAACCACCATTCACACAACTCCATCACATCAAACAAAATTCACATCATCAATCGGAAATCACACAAAATCAACCATCAACATCCACAAATCAAATCAACAACATCTTCAACATTTCACAACAACACACAACAATTTCAACACCCAAACAAACTTCAACATCACAACACATCACAACCAAAATTCATCAAATCTCCAATCAACATTCATCCATCAACCAATTCAAATCCACATCAAAACACACCACACAAATTTCATTCAATCATCACACAGTTTCAAAATCATCAATCATCAACATTCCAACAACCTGATTCAACATCCAACAATGTTTTCTCAACCGACACAAATCAAACACAAATCCCCACCACAATTTCACATTCAAAAATCCATTGTTTCACAACATCCACCATCACCCAATCAAATTCTCCCATCATCACATTCAATATCATCCACAATCAATCACAAACCATCAACATCCATTCGACAACAACAATCATTTCATCATTCACATTTTTCAATTTTCATCAAACAAACACACACAACAACACCACCAATGTTTTCAAATTTTTCACAACACATCACAAACATCATTTCAAAATTTCAACAATCCAATCATCCCACAATTTCACACACATCATCAATCACAACAACCAATCAACAAACCACGAATCACACACATTTCACCACATCCAACATTCATCACATCACACAACATTTCATTCATTCACACATCACATTCACAACATCCAAAACATTCACCACACAATCACATTCCACACCCAATCACACATTCTTCAAACACATCCACAACAACCGCATCAATTTCCCCCACATCCAAACCAAAACGATCACCATCCCATCAAACCACATCAATCACACAAACCAAATGCATCATCGAAGCACAACGGAAAATGGCCCTCACTCATCTGGGGGGGAAAAATAAATTTTCCCCCCCAAAGAAGTCCATTATATTTTTTTTTTCCCTCCCAAGAAAAAAATTTTATAACAATGGTTTTCCCCTGGTGTTTGGCTAATACTACTTAAAAATGGCCACTGGAAAACAATTTTCCCTCCGAAGTTTTTTTTTGGAAAGACAATGTTTTTCTGGTGTGGCTAATACTTAAAAACTGGAAAACAATTTCGTTGTTTGGCAAGACATTGATTTTCCGGCGGCCGACGACGGGGGGGGCGACCGGCGGCGGGCGGCGGCGGCGACCGGTGGCGGCGGGTGGCGGGTGGCCGTGGGCAGCGATCGACGGCCGGGGACCGACGGCGGCGACCGGCGGAAAATGATTTCCTCTTTTCAAAATGAGGAAATCACTTTCCATACTTTTCAAAGGAATTTTTCCATATGAGGAAAATATTTTCCGGGGTTAGCCTATTTTCCGCCCCCCAAACGCCGGAAAATCCGGAAAACATTTTCCAGGAAGTCCTTTTCCGTGAAACAAACGAGCCTTAAGTTGAAATTTGAAGGTAGACAAAAAGAGCTCACAATTAGTTGCCCAACACTTAAAGACGTGGAATAACCTCATCTGCTATAAACAGAATATCGTACTTCTTGACAACAGCTTGAACCTACAAGGTATGGAGCACACGTCAATAATAAGAAGAAACAGGAAAATTTCATTTACGATCTCCAACGTGTAGGCAAGATACATTTCCTTTTGGCCCCAACTCACCTTGTCAAAATATGTCGCCGGAGGAGGTATTACACCTCCAGCGCCCATAACAGGTTCAGCAATAAATGCAGCAATCTGCAAAGGTAACACCAGAGTTTCATCAGGAAAGATCAGGGCATTCCATTCAATTCATCAAGAAAGATCAGTACTCTAGCACCAGTATGATTTGCGAATGGCTAGCGCACTATCATGTAATGGCCAATAAGCAGAAGTCAAGTGCATGACCAATTTACCCGTGCCACATGCCCACCTATGCAAATTAGAGGTCACTCTACAGCGGCACGTGAGCGACCACTTACCGCACTTGTATCCATGAATACTAACCTGCGCTTATGTGCATGCGTGCGTGTTAGAGAGAGAGAGAGAGAGAGAGAGAGTAGTTACTGTCTCTGGTCCTTCTTTGAGGATAAGATTCTCCAAATTATTGGCTAATCTGGTTGAGAACTCCTCTTCCGTCTCACCTAAAAATGCATTTGGCCTGAGTGAAAAGTTCAGAGAGTAGCAGTTGTTAACATGAACAAACAGTCCAAGTGAGAACCTGGAAGATGATATCTCCAGTAATGAGGGCAGTCAGTATGCAACACGAATGGAGCCGGCAAATCAAATTTCTGATGCAGTGCTGGTAGGCTGTTGAAAGAATGTACTAATTTGTTAGTTGATTAGAGAAGCTCCATAGTTAATGGTTTTTGTATAGCAAAATATAATTAACTTACCCAGAAAGACTTGCTGCTATCAATGTCGAACCATGGTAGCTGTCAAAAAGCAGAAATAACATGAGTCTCACATTGGTACTATAAAGAGAAACCCATGAACACTAAGTGATAACACCTACGATTTTGCACGAGCTATAAACTTCTTCTTTTCAGGTCTTCCAAGTGCATTATTGTAGTACCAGACCAACTTCACCTACAAATCACATCAATCAAAGTGAAAATGGTTGTAAGACATCCTGGTAGTGACCTGATTGTTGTACTGGACCAGTGGCCCCATAGATATATAAATATATTACGGAAGCTTCATGAGAAGAACGACTTCCACCAAAAATGATCACTTTCACTTCTCATATGAATGAGCAGTAGTCTGAGCAGAACACAATCATAATGGTTGTGATCGTGGTATTTCCCTCTTTTTCTTTTTTCTATTTGTACATCTTCGTTACAGTCATTTACAGAATACTTAAGAAGCATAAATCTCTATTTATGCACATCCTAACTGAATGATAAATTTAATTTATTAGCTCTAGCAGGCAATTATGAGAGACATCAATCCGCTCCAGCCTAGCTTTCTTCCTTTATACGTGTAGATAATGACAGGATCTTTGTACGATGCTACAGTTTATCCATAAAAGAAAACTTTCCTCACATCACTGAATGCTTCATTTCACTGAGACAATCATATCAAGGAGACAATCGTACCTGAGTATCATTGGCTTCTGATCCACTATTGGTAAAAAATGCCTTAGCCATTTTCCTTGCAGTAAAAGTTTCTAGAAGTTCCTTAGCAAGGTCCTGAAATTTGATATAATGCTCAAGCAGTCATTAGAGAGCCATTCTTTATTGTCTGTTTATTCAGAGATAATAACATGAAAAAGCTGTAAAAATCTAGGAGGGCATTATAATTAGAAACAAGAAGTTGGAAACACCAGAATGCAATAGAATCATATCGTCTAAATATGTGACATCATGGGAAGAAAACCAGTCCTGATGTAAACCATCATAGCAAACTAAACTAAAGAATCATCTTGTACCAGAGATGGTTTGGTAGTGCGATTCCAAAACGAGTGATAAAATGGCAAGGTGTTCAACTGTGCAACAGCAGCATTAACAAGTCGTGGTTCATTGCCACCTGCAATTAAACCAGTGATCAGGTTTTAAAATGACCATTCTCACCGAAAAAGACATTGTTGCAAATTTTTCAGTAAGTTCTAAACTTGTCCAAGTCAAGATCAGAGAAGAAAGCAAAAGACAGAAGTATTGGAGGACTTCTACAAGGTATGGGCACGTGACTTATCAGTCGTATATCCCTGGTCAGAAATCCTCAGGACAAAAGTTAACATGCGACAGATCTGTAGGCAATTATATCTTTCCTTTCCTATCTCTGAGTGAGGGGCTGTGGATAATAAGGTTTCTAATCCTTGTAAGTATCACCAATATCCAAGGAAGGGAAGGGGGATTTTGGTTACAAAGGAAGTTGAGAATACCTAATGCCGTGCACATAGACCCGCCAGAGAGTCAAGATATTTCTTCCCATTAGTGTCATACACATAGCTACCCTGAACAGTCATTAACCAAGAATAAGCTCCAAATTTTTGAAAAGAATGAGTCATGTTTATTAAGTAACAATTGCCAACAATAGCTAAGGCCTCTACTAGCAAGTGGCGTCAGCTGGAAGTCTGTAGTTTGCCAGATTTAACTTTGGGAATATGAAGAACGCGTACCTCAGACTTTTCAATCACCAATGGATGTAAGTCTGTAGTTTGCCACCCCGCTGTAAAAGGAGCCAGCATGTCATGGCCCTTAACCTAAAAGAATCCAATGAATTTACAATGTTGCATCAGCAAGTATTGGATGGCAGTCCTAATGTTACCACGAATACATCAATCTGACTCTAATCATGCGATAACCTATATGGATGCATGGTGCACAATACATAGGTAAATAACATCAAAGGATGCCTCGGAGCTATAGACTAAAGCAGGAGAGACAGGTACCCTAGATCATCTTTTGATTCGGTTGATTCTTCCTTCTGTAAGGATGCCCCGGAACTATACAGTCTGGCAAGGATAGGAACTTCTATGAAGTGCTCCGAGCAACTTTTTGAAGATGCATGTCTTGCATAAGAAGAAAGCTAAAAGGTAAAAAGAAAAAAAAACTGATTACCATCACACAAGTAAACGAAAGTATGGCCACATAAAAGCAAGACAACAGAAGAAAGACGCAATCGATACTCAACTGCTTTTTTCAGTTTTTGGCATTCATAACCTCATACCATCTAAGAGCATGGCATACAAAACGAAAGAGCAAAGTTTAATTGCTGTAATAAAACAAGAATAAAAAGTAAATTGAGCTTAATAGTTTCAGTTCCAGATCTTAGCACAACTAAATTGATTAACCTACAAATTCAATCAATTTCAACGAAAAAAGGGCCCTCATAGCAGAAGAAATGACCAGATGACACGCACTCCTTACAAGAACTCGTGCAGTACCATTAATCATTACTCTCCATGAGACATGGTTCTGCTGATTTATTACATGCATGGAACTCAACTACAAGTGTCTAACGAATTGCTAAAATCAGAAGCCAACAACTCATGGAGGTTGCAACGGCCATAACAAAGCCCGGATTGAGAAATTCAGCACAGTTGAATAATAAAGTCTCCTTCGAGAGAAAGTCAACCTTAGAGTGAAAACCGATTCCCAGATCAGAACTTCCAAAATAACCAGGACGGACGTTTCCCTAAACCATTCTCGATACTTTCCAAGCAAAACATGAATTGATAATATCTGAAGCTGTTTTCACCTACTGGTCTGAATTACTTAGAAGGAGTAAGTCATCATTTTCTTCCCCAAAAATGGTTTTCTCAATCAGCTAGGTTCTGCCTAATGAGTTCCAACACAATTTACTCAATGTATGAGATATGAATCCCTGACTCTCTCTCTCTCTCTCTCTCTCTCTCACACACACACACACACGTCCACATTTTGCGTCGGTCTACAAGACTGTTTCGGGATCTGGATCAATTCTGGAGTAATTCAACACGAGCATAAAGAAATCAAGTAAAAAGCATGGTGATGTGTCTAGATACTCTCGTTCAACTTCTCTGCAGCAGCAACATCAAACCGCTATCACAACTGGGTAACTAATGAACTAAGAAACTAACTAGAGTGAACTGGAGTTACCAGAAAAAGACAAGAACAGTGGATCGATTTAAAAAGAAATGAAGAATGCATAACCCAAAAGAAGAAGAAGAAGTGAAAAACTGAAGAAAACGACAAGCACCCGACACTGATGAACCCAGGCTCGCCCTTCTCTAATCAACAAATCGAGGATCTTCCCGACGCTAAGACGAAACGATCAAGAAGCAGAAAGGATCTAACTTTGAAGACTACTCAGTCTGGGGGCAAGTTCATTTCTCCGACCCTCCAAATTTCTCTCGTAATCGTAACGAAACGGTCGGCAAGAACCGAGAAACGAGAGACGACGGCGACGGCGGTCATAATCGCCGCTTGAAAGAATACGGACCTGGGAGCGGAGGGAGGAACGGAGGAGCCGGGTGATCACCATCTTCTTCCTGTTTGTCTGGAGCTCCTCCACAAATTCATGCAAGAGCAAAAACTGTAGAGAGAGAGAGAGATGTAGCGAGATACCGTGCGTTGAACTGCTTATGGATGATTTGAGATTTCCATGGAGCCGAGAGAGCAAAGGACAAATCAAGATAACGCCGCCACCCTTCGATGCAGACACCAAGATCGCCACGTCAAGGCTCTTTATTTTCTTCGACAACTGTATAAAATAAATTATCCAGATTCGACTCCTGAAAAAGACCCCATTTTCTTTGGAAAGTAGGGCCTAATTCCCTAAAAAAATCATGAACTTTATGTTTAGTTTCAAATTTATTTTGAATATTTTTTTACTTAAGAAAAAATCTCAACTTTCGATCCAGTCCCAAATTTAACCCACTTTTTTTGATCTCAAAAAATCTCAAACTTTAAATTCAGCCTCAAATCTGCCCATATTTGTCTAAACAAATTCACAAAATCTTAATTTATTTCAAACTTATCACGTGATTCAGTTCCAACTTGACGTGGCATTTCTACATCAATTAAAAAAAATCTATATCAACAAAGTAATGAAGCGATATGTATGAACCAACGTGGCATTTCCACATAATAACAAATTCACCCAATAAAATTTGTTGAAATTCTCCAAATGAAACCGTTTTTAGATATCAAAGTTAAGGATGACTAACGATGATTTCTGAACATAGGGCTAATGGGGGAATATTTAAGATTAGAGTAAAAATTGATGAATTTTCTCTTAGAAAAAAATGTTCATAGTAGATTTGAGACTAAACCTAAAGTTTGAGATATTTTCTGAGACCAAAAAAAAGTTCGGGACAAATTTGTGACTAGATTGAAAATTGGGGATTTTTTGAGACAAAAGAAAAAGTTCAAGATAGATTTGGGATTGGACGTAAGGTTGAGGTTATTTAGGGAATTAGGCCATGGAATTAGTATATCTTAGTTATCTAGATTTTGCTGATTATTTGTCTCGAGTGGCTTTCATATCTTTTCTTTCCAAAATTTTGTTGCTCATATTTCTCATATATATATATATATATATATATATATATATATATCGAAATATAACATTATAATTGCAGATTTTTCTAATTTAGATGCCTTTGAAAGGTCCTAGAAAATTAGAAAAAAGACGATGTGGTTTTTAAATGCCCATTGACCAAGAAATTATGGGAGCAAAGGAAAGCCAAAGTTTGAATAGGCCAATAGGATAATTATATCAAAAGTTCGAGGTAAATTTGAGATTGAACATAAAATTAGGAATTTTTTTTTAAGGATAAATTTGCGACCAACGTCGAGTTGTTTGAATTTAATCGTTTTCCCCCGTGTTATCGCTTCCTGAAGAGGTCACTCGTTATGACCATATTAGCATTTGCGATTTGTTTAGAGATGTTTTCCTTAAAAATTGAATTTGCGAGAACATGCGGGGGCCAAAGCCTTCGGCCCGGTTGCACGAAAGGTTCCTCACATTAGAACGTGGTGGGGCCGGCGATTACGTCATCCACGGTCTTCCATGCCGAAAGGAAAGTATGGGGGCCCGCCACGCGTCCCCACGGGACGTCACGGTGACGGGGGAAGTCGTATTTTATCTGCCCTCCCCTGCCCGTGGGATTTACGCCGTTGAGTGGGGTGGGGCCCTGGATCTGGATCTGTGCTCCACGTCAGCTCCACGTCAGCGTCGCTTGACTTTGCGGGATCTCTCTCCCTGCGTCACGGATTTAATCAGACGGCCCAGGCCGGGACTCTATTTATGTATCGTCCCACTTTAGGCATCGCCCCCCCGCAAGGTTTTACTTAAATCATAAATCTATCTCCATTAACCTTCCGTTTTAAAATTCCCAAACACGAGCTATTTAAGCGTCTCAAGCGCAAGCCCTCTAATTGTGAGAGATGGAATATTCATAAACATGAGAGATTGAAGACTGTGCATAAAATTAGTACGGGCGATTTCGACAGAGAGTTAAATGGAGGTAGATTTAGGACTTAGGTAAAAATTGATGATCTTTTATGAGATTTAAAAAATAGCGTAAAATTGAAATTGGAACTAAAGCTAGGATTCCTTTTAGACAAAAAAAAAATTATGGTAGAATTGAGACCGGACCTAAAATTGAGGGGTTTTTTTTTTATGAAGTACAAAAAAGTTTACTGTAGAATTAGAAGTGGACCTAAAGTTAAGGATTTTTTATGGGATAAAAAAGTTTATGGTAGAATTGAGATTGCACTTAAAGTTGGAGGTTTTTTATGAGATAAAAAGTAGAATTGTGATAAGAGTTAAAGTTTGAGGTTTTTTGGGTTTAAGCCAAAATGCTCGTGGCCAATTTCTTATTCAACAAATGCGTGTATATACTTGCTAAAATTAGTAAATTTCAAGTGAACTCAAAAAAAAAAAAAACAAGACATTTTGTCTCAAACTTTCGCCTAAAAAATCCTTAATATGCTCGTGTTAGATTGAAAAGGACATAATGATCATGCATTTTTGAATGACTGCTGAAATAGCACTTTAAAATGTGAACAAGATTTTCATGTCATTTGAACCAATCCTTCCTACATCTATTCTAAATTTTGAATAACTTTTCCCATCCTGCAAAGTAACTTCTGAAATATAAACTCAAAATCACATTTTCCTTTGATCATTTTCATTCTTCGCACACGCATTGTGGGTGCCATTTTTGCTGGTATGAAATGATTGTGTTCATAAAATATAACTTATCAGAAGAATTTTTCAATATATAAGTAGAATTAATTAGTATAATTCATTTTACATTTTACAATTTTGGGAAGTCCAATTGGTATCTTCCTCAGCAACAAAAGAGGTCGACAAGCCCATCGAAGAACGGATTTTCTTACGCCGAAAATTCGGATCATGCGGCGATTTATGATGCCCGTCCGGTGGATTTGGAAATTACACGCAATTTGCCATAAAGGGCCCTACTCTTTTAAACTTTTTGGATAAACTCCCTAATTTTTCAAGTTCGCAGCAAATGACTCCCCCATCATCAGACGCATGAAGTTCATAGCCTTTCTTCTCTTTCCCCGTTGATGAGGACTGGAGTTTCATTCTTAAACACGATAACCAAATATATAGAGAAATAATCAACAAGAATGGTACTTGAAGCTTGCATGAATTGTATTGAGAAAATCACACAAATGGCCTATGAACTTCTATTCAATGTGCAATGTGGTCCATGAACTTTTAACTTATTTAACGTGATCCATCAATTTTCGTCCAGTGTACCGTGCCTCTAAACTTTGAAATTGATCGATGCGATCCATAGACTTTTGGTATATGTTCAATTTAATTACTGAAATATACGAAAATATTCAATATTGTCTATGATCCGGAATTAACGGTAGGACAATATTGAGCATTTTCATATTGTTTAATGACTAAACTGAATATGTACCAAAAGTTCAAAGATCACATACAATAAATGACACGTTCAGGGACTACATTGCATACCGAGGCAAAGTCAAGGATCATTTGTGCCGTTATCCTAATTATATATCATACACGACAAAGCCCGTAAAGAGGATTTGCTGAGAGACATGAATAAGTAAGTGCGATCTATGTCACCCTTCCATTTGGCTGAGTCGAGTCAAAGTTTCATTTGGATCGCCTTTGCTACGCAACAAAATTTAATAAACAAAAAAGGAATTGACCCGCATGTTTATTTGCTGGCCCTTCTGCAAAGCCCACTTGATTTTTGTTCGTGTCTCTATTGCAATTTGCACGTCCCCAGTAGAACATGGGGGCATCTCCTTTTCTTCCATACCTCGACCTTAGATAGGAGGTTTTGATTGTTGGAGAGACAGAGAGAGTTAGCGCATGATCTAAAACTGAGAATATTGGATGGCTGCCGTGCTCAAGTATGAGAAATAGCGGCGGGCGACCGGTGGGGGACGGCGACGGTGCTTGAGCGACAACCAATGAGGAATGATGGCGGTTCTCGAGGGACGAGCAATGGCGGCAAGCTGTGTCCCTCACCCAGAGCTACACGGGCCATGTCGGAGTTTGATTTCACGCGGTCACATTCTGAGTTTGAGCTAATAATCTCAAGACGGATTGAATACGGGTCTAATGCAAACCACGATAATCCTTACAGAATTAAGGATTTGATATTTTAAACTCATTTTAACCTGATTTTAAACTTTTAAGCGACTCATGTTCAATTTGGCTCACTCAAACTGAGTGGGAAAAGGAGTTTTCAATCGGTATTGCCATCTCTAGTAATCAACCGGATAACGAGCCTAATGGCCGGATCACGAACCCCCCGATGTTCATTACCTACGGTTCATAGGGCATATTTGTGGCCCAAAGACAATGCACATGACTTGAAAATCTCATGGTTGTATCGTATAAAGTCATCCCAAGGCAGGGTCGGTAGATTTTTCTCATAACAAGTGAATATCCAGATGCTTTAGAATCTCCCGAGTTTGTTCTTCAGAAATTTCTGGCGATTCACGAGTTGGATTTGGACAAGTTGTATATTACACCAATTAATAACTCGAATGAAAAGCCAAAACATGAGTTAGAAGTTCAGAACCACTTGTTCTATACATTCATGTGGCTCGGAAAGCAGCAATATTTTCTTTTCCCTTTTGCACTGTGGTGTGACATTTTTGAATTAACTTTCATGCGCCAAAAACCTACCTCTTTGTCCAATCAAGACATTAGCCATAAATCCTAACTTAGGTATTTGATAAAAAAAAACTAACTTAGGTACCGACAAAAAAAAACTAAATTAGGTGATTACTCCAGCACATTGTCTTAAAATGTACGTGTGAGTTGTGTTTTTCACATCGGAAAATTAGTGTGGTGTAGATAGATTAGTTAAAATATGAAAAAAGTATCAAAAAGTGCTAAACTTATTGCATGGTACCGGTTTAGTAGGACCAAATTTAGTCCTAGGCCATTTTTGCATTTGTACTAATTGGGTCCATCTGGCCAATTTTGGTTGAAAATTGCTGATGTTGATGTCAGCCGTCCGACGTGGCATGCCTACTACTGACGTGGATATTTCTAATTTTATTTGAATTTTAGTATAGCTCTTTTTTTTAATATTTGTTCCATAATTTTTTTGGCCAAAGCCCGACTGTCACGACCTGATCTTGAAAAATCGGGCTAATAAATTACTAAGCCTCTAGGATGGGCTTAACTTAGGCTGTCCCAGACCCATGCCAAATCACGGCAGGGTATATCAGATTCGATCTTAGTGTGATTGGGTGGCATGTGTATGTGTAAGTGCAAAAAGGGTCGCCATTTGTCTTTGGGGAAGACAGACTAGAAACCTTATCGAGTGATCGAGAGATGTAGTTCGATTCTAGACAACCGAAGATTGAGGGTCCGGGGACTTTGTTAAGCCGATATTTTCACCGACGCCCTTTTGGTATAGGAATTGGGTGTTTTTCTAAAGTGTTTTTGCATGTATGAGTCTATCCTATCAATCACAATCAAAGCATATAATGTGCACAATTAAGATGTCAATAACGTGCGGACAAAATGCACCAAATCAAACATGACATCCCTAGTAAAGCACTGAGAGTTCAGAAAATGGTGTGATTAAAGTTTGGAAAAATTTGGGACAATTTGTCCCAAAGGGAAAAATCATCATTTTGAGGGGTTTTAAAATTTGAAACTAGGGAAACAAAGCTAATCTAGCCATTTCCATTTTTTAAAATGATTTCTTGAAAAAAAAATTTTGAATTTTTTAATATATTTTTTATTATTAAAAAACATTTTATGGACTAGGTGACTTAGCCTGCGCCAAAGGCAGTCGACTTGGACCATATGGGTCCGAGTTGGGTTAAACAACACAATTTTGTCATCTTTTGAATTTCCTAAAAAGGTGATTTTTATGGATTTTTCAAGAACGAATGGATTTACCGAGGGGTTTTAGCGCGCTATTTCCCAACATCTCGGACATGACCAATCATAAGTCTGCACACGGACGCGAACTACAACATATCAAGAATGACACAAACTAACGCGAACGAAACACGTAAAAACACAATAAAAGACCCACGGGAAAAATCGGTTTTGACTGTCTTAAAATACTTAGTTTTATTTTTCACCTAAAGGGGCGAAGGGGTTTTTCACCCTTTTTTCGAGCTCCTTAGACATGACCAGTGGTGGATCCACAAATCAGCACGAACTACAACATAAAAGGAATGATGTCCAAAATAAAATTGCGGTCGAGTCACACAAAGACGCACTAGAAATCCCATTGAAAGAATAGAGTTTCACCATTCTAAAAAAGGATTTGACATTTTCACAAAACTGATAGCCCACAAGAGAATTTTCTCGCCCTCTTTCCCGCCTCTTCGAGCGGCGTTGACGACAAACTCACATACGTATACAGACTACGACACGCAAGGAAAAGCGCTGACCAAAATTGATAGCGAGATTATGCACAAACCCGAAGGAAAACTCGAGTTTGAGTTGATTTTGAAGATATGGGTTCAAGCCTCGAGATATCTTCCCCAGGCAATCTTCGAACAAAAATGTTTGATACCAGAGAAACTACGTAACATGAGGTTTTCAAAATATTGAA
Organism: Psidium friedrichsthalianum; assembly: GCA_019149425.1. Lineage (NCBI taxonomy): Eukaryota > Viridiplantae > Streptophyta > Magnoliopsida > Myrtales > Myrtaceae > Psidium > Psidium friedrichsthalianum. Next base: position 14,209 of record JAGVVM010007033.1, read on the forward strand.
TGACTTAGCAAGTGAGTACACATGCGCATCAGAAAGATGTTGCCAAGGAGCTCTCGCGCATAAGCAACACTTAAAACAAAATGAGGCTAGAGGGGCTCCAAGCACTCTTTGGAGCATTTTCACGCCCCTGCACCTCAGTACATAAGTAAAATTAAGAAAAACCTCTTATACCAGGAAGTAGGTGGAATGAGGTTTCAAAAGCATTTGATGGTTCGAAAAATGGTTGCCCGAGTGCATTGAAAACGTACCGCGAAAAGACCCTTGCGCATTGCCAACACTTACAAAATTTGGACCTTGATAGGCTTGGTTCACGGGGCTGCTTTCTCGGGCTCGTGTCACGACCGTCGTGAACAACCAAGAAAAATCGCTCATACCAAGTAGGTGGTACGGGGTTTCTGAAACATTTGATTGAGATAAGATCAACCGTGCACACTATGAGAGTAACATGAAAAATCCACTCGCAAGCCAACACTTGGAAAAAAATCGCAACCTCTAGCTTTTTCATCTCACTGAGGCGTTTTCTTAAGTGATTTTCTCGACCCTCGTGTACAACCAAGAAAGCCGCTCATACCACATGAAAGTAGGTAGAACAAGGTTTCTAAAACATTTGATGTTTTGAGAAAAGATCAATCATGGACACCGTGAGAGCAATATGAAAAGACTCACCGCGAGCTAACACCTGGAGAAAATCTCAACCTCTAGCTTTTCCAGCTCACTGAGGCTTTTTCTCAGGTGATTATCTCGGCCCTCGTGTACAACCAAGACAAGCCGCTCATACCACATGAAAGTAGGTAGAGCAAGATTTTTAAAACATTTGAAGTTTCGAGAAATTTTTCATGCACACTGCGAGAGCAGCATGAAAAGGCCTACCCGCGAGCGAACGCCTAGGAAAAATCCCAACCTCTATCTTTTCCACTCACTGAGGCATTCTCTCAGGCGATTATCTCGAACCTTTGTGTACAAGCCCAAACCAGCCCGTGAACCAAGCCATCAAGGTCCAAATTTTGACAAAATGTTCCAAAACACAAGGGTCTTTTCGCGGTACGTTTTCAATGGACATTCTGTGATGGCCTGAATTTTCATAAGTAGAATAGTTGAAGTTAGACAAGGACTATTAAGGATTATGATTTTGGAGATTAACGGATTACGATACATAATACTATTTGAACTAAGGATATACTTTGGGTAAAATACTTTTACTAGGCCATTAATAGAATTCTATTTGAACTCTTAAAGCCCAAGGTCAGTCCGGACATGAATTTGAATCGCAGTTCGACCGCGAAGCTTCAAACAGCCCTTAGCAACATCTTTCTCTCCGCCATGTGTACTCCCTTCCTAACGTCTCCCTTGATAGCTCCCCCCCTTGAAAACCTCATGGTGGAGCTAGCAAATTGGCCCTGGCAGCAACGACCTAACCTTTGCTTCTCTTAGCCACTGTAGTTGTCAACCCATCGTGGGTCGCCCGCCATAGCGCTTCGACTGCGTGCTCAAACTCGGAGTTTTCCTTGTGATTTGTTAAGAACCTAAGGCAAGTAGTTTACTAACCTTTACTACTAGATTGTCTATTATAACTGATTTGAGCATAATAGAACAGCACAAGCTAAATGGGTGCCAAATGAGGGTCGTTCTTACATGGCCAACCGAATGGCTTTGCATGTGAGATCAGTTTAATGTATGTCAAAGTTTTTTAGAATGGTATAACTCTATTCTTTCAATGGGATTTCTAGTGCGTCTTTGTGTGACTCGACCGCAATTATGGAATCATTAATTTATTTGAGTTCGTGCTGATTTGTGGATCCACCACTGGTCATGTCTAAGGAGCTCGAAAAAAGGGTGAAAAAAACCCTTCGCCCCTTAGGTGAAAAATAAAACTAAGTATTTAAGACAGTCAAAACCGATTTTCCCGTGGGTCTTTTATTGTGTTTTTACGTGTTTCGTTCGCGTTAGTTTGTGTCATTCTTGATATGTTGTAGTTCGCGTCCGTGTGCAGACTTATGATTGGTCATGTCCGAGATGTTGGGAAATAGCGCGCTAAAACCCCTCGGTAAATCCATTGTCGTCTTGAAAAATCCATAAAAATCACTTTTTAGGAAATTCAAAAGATGACAAAATTGTGTTGTTTAACCCAACTCGGACCCTATGGTCCAAGTCGACTGCCTTTGGCGCAGGCTAAGTCACCTAGTCCATAAAATGTTTTTTAATAATAAAAAATATATTAAAAAATTCAAAATTTTTTTTCAAGAAATCATTTTAAAAAATGGAAAATGGCTAGATTAGCTTTGTTTCCCTAGTTTCAAATTTTAAAACCCCTCAAAATGATGATTTTTCCCTTTGGGACAAATTGTCCCAAATTTTTCCAAACTTAATCACACCATTTTCTGAACTCTCAGTGCTTTACTAGGGATGTCATGTTTGATTTGGTGCATTTTGTCCGCACGTTATTGACATCTAATTGTGCACATTATATGCTTTGATTGTGATTGATAGGATAGACTCTACATGCAAAACACTTTAGAAAAACACCCAATCCTATACCAAAAGGGCGTCGGTGAAAATATCGGCTTAACAAAGTCCCCGGACCCTCAATCTTCGGTTGTCTAGAATCGAACTACATCTCTCGATCACTCGATAAGGTTTCTAGTCTGTCTTCCCCAAAGACAAATGGCGACCCCTTTTGCACTTACACATACACATGCCACCCAATCACACTAAGATCGAATCTGATATACCCTGCCGTGATTTGGCAGGGGCTGGGACAGCCTAAGTTAAGCCCATCCTAGAGGCTTAGTAATTTATAGCCCCGATTTTCAAGATCAGGTCGTGACAGTCGGGCTTTGGCAAAAAAAATTATGGAACAAATATAAAAAAAAAGAGCTATACTAAAATTCAAATAAAATTAGAAATATCCACGTCAGTAGTAGGCATGCCACGTCGGACGGCTGACATCAACATCAGCAATTTTCAACAAAATTGGCCAGATGGACCCAATTAGTACAAATGCAAAAATGGCCTAGGACTAAATTTGGTCCTACTAAAACCGGGTACCATGCAATAAGTTTAGCACTTTTTGATACTTTTTTCATATTTTAACTAATCTATCTACACCACACTAATTTCCGATGTGAAAAACACAACTCACACGTACATTTTAAGACAATGTGCTGGAGTATCACCTAATTTAGTTTTTTTTTGTCGGTACCTAAGTTAGTTTTTTTTTATCAAATACCTAAGTTAGGATTTATGGCTAATGTCTTGATTGACAAAGAGGTAGGTTTTTGGCGCATGAAAGTTAATTCAAAAATGTCACACCACAGTGCAAAAGGGAAAAGAAAATATTGCTGCTTTCCGAGCACATGAATGTATAGAACAAGTGGTTCTGAACTTCTAACTCATGTTTGGCTTTTCATTCGAGTTATTAATTGGGTAATATACAACTTGTCCAAATCCAACTCGTGAATCGCCAGAAATTTCTGAAGAACAAACTCGGGGAGATTCTAAAGCATCTGGATATTCACTTGTTATGAGAAAAATCTACCGACCCTGCCTTGGGATGACTTTATACGATACAACCATGAGATTTTCAAGTATGTGCATTGTCTTGGGCCACAAATATGCCCTATGAACCGTAGGTAATGAACATCGGGGGGTTCGTGATCCGGCCATTAGGCTCGTTATCCGGTGATTACTAGAGATGGCAATACCGATTGAAAACTCCTTTTCCCACTCAGTTGAGTGAGCCAAATTGAACATGAGTCGCTTAAAGTTTAAAATCAGGTTAAAATGAGTTTAAAATATCAAAATCCTTAATTCTGTAAGGATTATCGTGGTTGCATTAGACCCGTATTCAATCCGTCTTGAGATTATTAGCTCAAACTCAGAATGTGACCGCGTGAAATCAAACTCCGACATGGCCCGTGTAGCTCTGGGTGAGGGACACAGCTTGCCGCCATTGCTCGTCCCTCGAGAACCGCCATCATTCCTCATTGGTTGGTCGCTCAAGCACCGTCGCCCGTCCCCAACGGTCGCCCGCCGCTATTTCTCATACTTGAGCACGGCAGCCATCCAATATTCTCAGTTTTAGATCATGCGCTAACTCTCTCTGTCTCTCCAACAATCAAAACCTCCTATCTAAGGTCGAGGTATGGAAGAAAAGGAGATGCCCCCATGTTCTACTGGGGACGTGCAAATTGCAATAGAGACACGAACAAAAATCAAGTGGGCTTTGCAGAAGGGCCAGCAAATAAACATGCGGGTCAATTCCTTTTTTGTTTATTAAATTTTGTTGCGTAGCAAAGGCGATCCAAATGAAACTTTGACTCGACTCAGCCAAATGGAAGGGTGACATAGATCGCACTTACTTATTCATGTCTCTCAGCAAATCCTCTTTACGGGCTTTGTCGTGTATGATATATAATTAGGATAACGGCACAAATGATCCTTGACTTTGCCTCGGTATGCAATGTAGTCCTGAACGTGTCATTTATTGTATGTGATCTTTGAACTTTTGGTACATATTCAGTTTAGTCATTAAACAATATGAAAATGCTCAATATTGTCCTACCGTTAATTCCGGATCATAGACAATATTGAATATTTTCGTATATTTCAGTAATTAAATTGAACATATACCAAAAGTCTATGGATCGCATCGATCAATTTCAAAGTTTAGAGGCACGGTACACTGGACGAAAATTGATGGATCACGTTAAATAAGTTAAAAGTTCATGGACCACATTGCACATTGAATAGAAGTTCATAGGCCATTTGTGTGATTTTCTCAATACAATTCATGCAAGCTTCAAGTACCATTCTTGTTGATTATTTCTCTATATATTGGTTATCGTGTTTAAGAATGAAACTCCAGTCCTCATCAACGGGGAAAGAGAAGAAAGGCTATGAACTTCATGCGTCTGATGATGGGGGAGTCATTTGCTGCGAACTTGAAAAATTAGGGAGTTTATCCAAAAAGTTTAAAAGAGTAGGGCCCTTTATGGCAAATTGCGTGTAATTTCCAAATCCACCGGACGGGCATCATAAATCGCCGCATGATCCGAATTTTCGGCGTAAGAAAATCCGTTCTTCGATGGGCTTGTCGACCTCTTTTGTTGCTGAGGAAGATACCAATTGGACTTCCAAAATTGTAAAATGTAAAATGAATTATACTAATTAATTCTACTTATATATTGAAAAATTCTTCTGATAAGTTATATTTTATGAACACAATCATTTCATACCAGCAAAAATGGCACCCACAATGCGTGTGCGAAGAATGAAAATGATCAAAGGAAAATGTGATTTTGAGTTTATATTTCAGAAGTTACTTTGCAGGATGGGAAAAGTTATTCAAAATTTAGAATAGATGTAGGAAGGATTGGTTCAAATGACATGAAAATCTTGTTCACATTTTAAAGTGCTATTTCAGCAGTCATTCAAAAATGCATGATCATTATGTCCTTTTCAATCTAACACGAGCATATTAAGGATTTTTTAGGCGAAAGTTTGAGACAAAATGTCTTGTTTTTTTTTTTTTTGAGTTCACTTGAAATTTACTAATTTTAGCAAGTATATACACGCATTTGTTGAATAAGAAATTGGCCACGAGCATTTTGGCTTAAACCCAAAAAACCTCAAACTTTAACTCTTATCACAATTCTACTTTTATCTCATAAAAAACCTCCAACTTTAAGTGCAATCTCAATTCTACCATAAACTTTTTTATCCCATAAAAAATCCTTAACTTTAGGTCCACTTCTAATTCTACAGTAAACTTTTTTGTACTTCATAAAAAAAAAACCCTCAATTTTAGGTCCGGTCTCAATTCTACCATAATTTTTTTTTTGTCTAAAAGGAATCCTAGCTTTAGTTCCAATTTCAATTTTACGCTATTTTTTAATCTCATAAAAGATCATCAATTTTTACCTAAGTCCTAAATCTACCTCCATTTAACTCTCTGTCGAAATCGCCCGTACTAATTTTATGCACAGTCTTCAATCTCTCATGTTTATGAATATTCCATCTCTCACAATTAGAGGGCTTGCGCTTGAGACGCTTAAATAGCTCGTGTTTGGGAATTTTAAACGGAAGGTTAATGGAGATAGATTTATGATTTAAGTAAAACCTTGCGGGGGGGCGATGCCTAAAGTGGGACGATACATAAATAGAGTCCCGGCCTGGGCCGTCTGATTAAATCCGTGACGCAGGAGAGAGATCCCGCAAAGTCAAGCGACGCTGACGTGGAGCTGACGTGGAGCACAGATCCAGATCCAGGGCCCCACCCCACTCAACGGCGTAAATCCCACGGGCAGGGGAGGGCAGATAAAATACGACTTCCCCCCGTCACCGTGACGTCCCGTGGGGACGCGTGGCGGGCCCCCATACTTTCCTTTCGGCATGGAAGACCGTGGATGACGTAATCGCCGGCCCCACCACGTTCTAATGTGAGGAACCTTTCGTGCAACCGGGCCGAAGGCTTTGGCCCCCGCATGTTCTCGCAAATTCAATTTTTAAGGAAAACATCTCTAAACAAATCGCAAATGCTAATATGGTCATAACGAGTGACCTCTTCAGGAAGCGATAACACGGGGGAAAACGATTAAATTCAAACAACTCGACGTTGGTCGCAAATTTATCCTTAAAAAAAAATTCCTAATTTTATGTTCAATCTCAAATTTACCTCGAACTTTTGATATAATTATCCTATTGGCCTATTCAAACTTTGGCTTTCCTTGCTCCCATAATTTCTTGGTCAATGGGCATTTAAAAACCACATCGTCTTTTTTCTAATTTTCTAGGACCTTTCAAAGGCATCTAAATTAGAAAAATCTGCAATTATAATGTTATATTTCGATTATATATATATATATATATATATATATATATATATATATATATGAGAAATATGAGCAACAAAATTTTGGAAAGAAAAGATATGAAAGCCACTCGAGACAAATAATCAGCAAAATCTAGATAACTAAGATATACTAATTCCATGGCCTAATTCCCTAAATAACCTCAACCTTACGTCCAATCCCAAATCTATCTTGAACTTTTTCTTTTGTCTCAAAAAAATCGCCCATTTTCAATCTAGTCACAAATTTGTCCCGAACTTTTTTTTGGTCTCAGAAAATATCTCAAACTTTAGGTTTAGTCTCAAATCTACTATGAACATTTTTTTCTAAGAGAAAATTCATCAATTTTTACTCTAATCTTAAATATTCCCCCATTAGCCCTATGTTCAGAAATCATCGTTAGTCATCCTTAACTTTGATATCTAAAAAAGGTTCATTTGGAGAATTTCAACAAATTTTATTGGGTGATTTGTTATGTATGTGGAAATGCCACGTTGGTTCATACATATCGCTTCATTACTTTGTTGATATAGATTTTTTTTTTATTGATGTAGAAAGCCACGTCAAATTGGAACTGAATCACGTGATAAGTTTGAAAATAAATTAAGATTTTGTGAATTGTTTAGACAAAATATGGGCAGATTTGAGGCTGAATTTAAAGTTTGAGATTTTTTTGAGATCAAAAAAAGTGCGGGTAAATTTGGGACTGGATCGAAAGTGAGAATTTTTTCTTAAGTAAAAAAATATTCAAAATAAATTGAAAACTAAACATATAAAGTTCATGATTTTTTAGGGAATTAGGCCCTACTTTCCAAAGAAAATGGGGTCTTTTCAGGAGTCGAATCTGGATAATTTATTTTATACAGTTGTCGAAGAAAATAAAGAGCCTTGACGTGGCGATCTTGGTGTCTGCATCGAAGGGTGGCGGCGTTATCTTGATTTGTCCTTTGCTCTCTCGGCTCCATGGAAATCTCAAATCATCCATAAGCAGTCAACGCACGGTATCTCGCTACATCTCTCTCTCTCTTCTACAGTTTTTGCTCTTGCATGAATTTGTGGAGGAGCTCCAGACAAACAGGAAGAAGATGGTGATCACCCGGCTCCTCCGTTCCTCCCTCCGCTCCCAGGTCCGTATTCTTTCAAGCGGCGATTATGACCGCCGTCGCCGTCGTCTCTCGTTTCTCGGTTCTTGCCGACCGTTTCGTTACGATTACGAGAGAAATTGGAGGGTCGGAGAAATGAACTTGCCCCCAGACTGAGTAGTCTTCAAAGTTAGATCCTTCTGCTTCTTGATCGTTTCTTCTTAGCGTCGGGAAGATCCTCGATTTGTTGATTAGAGAAGGCGAGCCTGGGTTCATCAGTGTCGGGTGCTTGTCGTTTTCTTCAGTTTTTCACTTCTTCTTCTTCTTTTGGGTTATGCATTCTTCATTTCTTTTTAAATCGATCCACTGTTCTTGCTTTTTCTGGTAACTCCAGTTCACTCTAGTTAGTTTCTTAGTCATTAGTACCCAGTTGTGATAGCGGTTTGATGTTGCTGCTGCAGAGAAGTTGAACGAGAGTATCTAGACACATCACCATGCTTTTTACTTGATTTCTTTATGCTCGTGTTGAATTACTCCAGAATTGATCCAGATCCCGAAAACAGTCTTGTAGACCGACGCAAAATGTGGACGTGTGTGTGTGGTGTGAGAGAGAGAGAGAGAGAGAGAGAGAGAGAGTCAGGGATTCATATCTCATACATTGAGTAAATTGTGTTGGAACTCATTAGGCAGAACCTAGTGATTGAGAAAACCATTTTGGGGAAGAAAATGATGACTACTCCTTCTAAGTAATTCAGACCAGTAGGTGAAAAACAGCTTCAGATATTATCAATTCATGTTTGCTTGGAAAGTATCGAGAATGGTTTAGGGAAACGTCCGTCCTGGTTATTTTGGAAGTTCTGATCTGGGAATCGGTTTCACTCTAAGGTGACTTTCTCTCGAAGGAGACTTTATTATTCAACTGTGCTGAATTTCTCAATCGGGCTTTGTTATGGCCGCTGCAACCTCCATGAGTTGTTGGCTTCTGATTTTAGCCAATTCGTTAGACACTGTAGTTGAGTTCCATGCATGTAATAAATCAGCAGAACCATGTCTCATGGAGAGTAAGATTAATGGGTACTGCACGAGTTTTCTAAGGAGTGCGTGTCATTTTCTTATGCTATGAGGGCCCT
>JAGVVM010007034.1:0-15914 GCA_019149425.1 Psidium friedrichsthalianum
GGGGGGGGGGAAAAAAAGGTCAACAAAACAAGTCCAACTTGGACTTTCCCTTTATGCTTTATCCACTTCGTTCAACAAGAGCACCAAGGATATTGATATTCTTCTTCTTCTTGTCAACGACGCTAAATATTATCCATGGGATTTCAAAATAGATTTCGTGCTCATACAAAGTCCAAACCGATATTTCTTTCCATTCTTGATGGGCATCTTCAATATAGAAATAATCTAATATCTTTCACGATCAAGATATATCTATTTTCAGAATTCCCATTTTCGCTTGGGCTCAAAACTCGAGACATATTTTTCACAAATACGATATCGACGTAATAAAAACTTCATTCACCAAGGGCAAGATTCAACCGTCGATCTATATACGATATTTAGTTTTGCCCAGCCTATTTCTTCTTCATTAATAAGCGGAAACTTACGTCTCAAAATGTACTTTTGTAAGAAATATCTTTTACTAATAGCAATTTTCAATGTCATCATTATGGCATAGTTTCTATTTATACTCTCTTGGGTCCGGAAGGAGCAATACTGGGAGGTCAAAGCCACGTCGGACTCGGTCGGAAAAAGACAAAAGGATTCAAGGGCGACAAGGTCAAACGGATTGTGGGAGTACAAAGGCAGCAACCAGGATGTTTTTACGTAAATCATCGTGTGTTTAGCAGTTCTACCACACAGTGATGTTTGTTACCTAAATCTTCCGATTAGCAGTTATAGCTTAGTAGATGTTATTACCTGATTCTTCCCTCCGGCGGATAAAGCCGGAAAAGGAAGAGGATTTTAAGGCTTACTTTCCCAAAAAAAAAAAAATGAAGATTAACTACCAAAAAGTCATTAACATATTTTACAGGGTGCCTGCGCTCATAGAATTTTTCATTAGTCAATTTGATCCTAAACCTTTTGAAGATTTTTCACAAGTCCTTCCGATCAATTTTGCCGGAACTGTTGATGTGGATATCGGCCGTCTTTCGTGACACAATTGATTTTACGTGAATAATTTGTACAACTTTAAAACAAAAATCTGAATTTGTGTGTGTATTACAAAAATTATCCCCATTAGCACTAATCGTGTCACTTAAGACGGTCAACGTCGAGTTAGCGATCTTTAGCCATTATTGGCACGAACAACTTTATTCGCAAATCGTTAAAATATTTAGGACTAAATTAATCTTATTGAAAGGTTTATGTACTGAATTGGCATCCACACAATATGATTTATAATTTTTTTTGTAACTTTCCTAAAAATGGAATGATGAGTGGAAAATTTTGGAAATTATAACTTTGTGAGATGGAAAAGAACAAAAATTTAAAATCTCCGTTAGTTTCGCAAGAAAATGAATGATTCAAAAATAAAAATGATTGCCTATTTTAATTAAATATCCCAACAATCACAGCATCCACCACCTCAACATTTTCCACTAGTCGTATTGGGCCGAGTTATGGAGGGAATTGATTGCATCAATTTGATAATTTTAGGAATTGATTGCAATTTTTAAAAATATTTTATAACTCAATACACTATTACAATAAATTTTAAGACTTCCGGTGCACTTATCCATTACAAAACAACTCTACGCATATGATGACATAATCAAAGTCTCTCTCACGATGAAATCCCACTCAATCACAATAGAGAAGTTTTATGCTTATCAAAGTAGAAACTAAGAGTAAGTAAAACGGATCAACCAAATCTGGATAGGACCGATAACTTTTTATTTGTATTTTTATTTCTTAAATATAAACATAATAATTCACCGATAATTTTTTTTATTTTTTAAATGCAAACCTAATTTTAATTAATACGTTAAAATTAAAGTTTATGTTGCTCATCCCTACTAATAATCCACCGATTCTATTGAATTGCCAAAAACTAAACCAGACAGGATCGAAAACCAATCACCTCTGGTAGAAACCGATATGTTAGAGAGACACAAGTGCAACTTTTTGTTTATTTATTTGGTCGAGAGGTGCGACTAGTTCAGTCTTTACCACCTTGCCAAGAAACTGTTGGTTAGAGAAGGAGATATACATTTGACCGATAAAAAGAATTGTACAATAAGGTCTAATGTACTTTAATCGTGATTGCAGGTCTAATCTTAATCACAAGTTAACTGCCGGGATATAAGCTGGAGTGTGGCAACTACCTTTGTATTATGTTCTGTTCCAACTCCAAGGGTTGGATTCTCCATCAGCTGGTAGGCTTTCGTGTCTAGTCATGGCCATCGGAAAGAAACTTAGGGTGTGGCCATCCAGGGGTTCCGGGTTCCCCCATAAAACAAGAAAAGTACAGGTACTCTCCAGAAATCAAGTTCAAGTCTCGCTTTCCCTTTTACATTGCAGAGGACGAGCACACGATATGAAGATTACAAGCGTATTCGACATTTGCTCTACACCCAAAAAGAGAGAGTTACATCTTCTTATTCTTCTGAGTTCAATTCTGACGCCGGCGAAGCTCATCCAATTATTGTCTTAAGAGGTCGGGACAAGGGTATAGGATCTCCCTTTTCGACGCCGCATACATAGGAGCAAAGAAGGGAAAGAGCGGCATCATAAAACGTACGTAAATGAACAGCAGGCAACGCTACATGTACGTAAATGAACGGCAGGCGACACACTCGAGGGCGTAATGCAATAACATAACTTTCAGTCGTGCAGGTCCACGTACTAAATTCTTCATCGCGTCCCTTCGCTATCAATGCAAACTTCAAAAAGGAAAGACTAAAATCTAGGGAGCTAGAACAACAGAAACACAGTCTCGAAGATGCGTCAGTCCCAACTGGCTTTGCATAATCCCAACGTTCAGATGCTAGCCAATCCAGCCTTTTTACGTTATTCCATTCGCTCCGCGCAATCAATTATTGTTGGGCACACTGCACCCTCTGGGCACCGCCGGGCATGTCCTCGTCCTCCTCGTAAGCCTCCTGGGCCTGTGCCTGCTTCCGCCGCATCTCCTCCTCGATGTTAACATCGTGGAGGGTTGTTTCCTCGCACTCATCCAATTCCATGTCGGTGAGCTGCGCTGCTGACCTTGGTGGCAGAATTGTTTCCAGCGCCTTGCATTGCTCAGGGCTCAGGGAGTCTGGGAAATCTACCGTGAAGTGGATGTAAAGTTTGCCCTTCATGAATGGCCTCTGGTAGATAGGCATCCCCTCATCGTTTATCGCCTTGAATTGGTCTGGCCAACAGATTCACACCTAATTAGATCAGATGGCTACAACCAGGCAGTCTAAAGATACAGTATAAATCGATTTCATGTGCAGTATCCAAGAATCACACAGCCACATCATCAAAACCAAAAATAACCATTGCAAGAATAGTGAAATCTAAATCTGGATGAAAAACATGTGTAGCATTTACACATCTAAATTGTGTAGGCATCAAATACAACAGAAAACTACCACACACAGTCCATGTGATGTGGCAACAGGGGGCCCTGACGTCTTGAGTCCACCAGTGACAAGAAAGTATTGATCGAAATTGTTATAACCCTTAGTCGACATGCAAGCGGAAACAATGACTGGTTAAAACTCGAAATTAAATAATGAGTTCATATGAAAGCCAATTGCAAACGAGAATAAACCCTCCAGAGTTCTGAAGATCCTCCAGAAATTGATTGATCAATGGTCCTTGAAGTAGTCACTTACCAGGCTTAATAACCTCTCCAGGTTGGGATTTAATAAGAAGCTGCCTGCCATCCAAATGAGTCAATGCGAATTGGAAGCCACAAAGTGCCTCTGTAAGGGACAATGTATGTTCATAGAACAAGTCATCTCCCTTCCTCTTATATTTGGGATGCTCCTTTTGTTGCAAGACAAACACAATGTCGCCAGTTATGGTGTCAGGCTGCCATTAAGTAAGGAGAGACCTCATGTCAACTATTGATTAAATAATAAACTAAATTGAATAAAGCTTGTAGTTCTGAAGGGGAATTAAAACAAAATAGAGATTCTCTTACAGCTTCATCAGCTTCCCCAGGAATTTTATCTTCTGTCCATTTTGCATACCCTTTTCCACTATTACCTCCAGAACCTTTTTCTCCTGAGCAACCTTCTCGCCCTTGCATTGTGGGCAGCGGTCCTTGTCATTTATAGTCTCCCCGTACCTTTACACTCATTGCATGGATGTTGCATCTGCTGGATCATAGAAGGGCCAAGGTGTCTAATGGAAACTTTCATTCCAGAACCCTGACAGCCCGCACATTTTATTGAAGCACCAGACTTGGACCCTTTACTGAAAATAGAAGAAAAAAGAACCATGTTAGCACTAAGCAGGAATTCAGACATATTCCAGAGAACAAGACAGTAGTACTTTGTACTGACCCTTTGCACTTGGAGCAAATAACGTTGCGAGATAGTGCCAACTTCTTGGATGTACCATTATAGAGATCTTCGAGAGACACCTTGAGAGGATGGATGACATCCTCACCTCTTCTCTGCCTTCGGCCTCTGCTGCTTCCACCACCTGAAACCATAAAAGTTCAGATCAGTATCGACTTCTCCAGCATTCACAAGACGGCACCAAACGTTATGCTTGTCAAGCTTACCACCGAAAGGACTTCCACCAAAGAAAGATTGGAAAATGTCAAATGGATCGTGGCCTCCGCCACCTCCACCCATTCCTTCCTTGAGAGCATCCTCACCGTATTGATCATAAATCTCTCGTTTTTCAGGGTCACTCAGGACTTCATAGGCTTGTGCCAATTCTTTAAACTGCAGGAAAACATTTATTCGCACAAATGGTACAAGCACAGTATTATGGAAACATTTCAGAGATTGGAGAGTCTAGAAACCATTTCAAGCCATGAAAAATCATCAGCATGGCACAAGTAATAATGGTAATGTGAGAAAGTTAAGCTGTGGGGAAAAAAAAAATTGATCATCCCTGTCTAGCTTCCCGCACAAGTACAAATTAGTATTGGCAAATCACAAACATATGCATCTACAATTCAATGAGCACTCCAAAACGTGTAAAAATGAACTTTTTATACAGAAGAATCTAGTCACTTAAGCACCTTTCAGCACAAAAAGCAAAACAATCCGGCAAGAACAGAGAAGACACGAACAACTATCATGCATTCAGGTGATACCTTTCCTATCTAGACACACAAGCAATAACAGGTTTATCTTTTTTGTGCTCCAAGCTAACCAAAGAATCCATTGCCCTACAATAACACAGTCTATAGATTACCAGGCCACATTATCATTCAGCGAGATTAATCCAATCAACGGCAATCGCGATCCTACGCCCTATCCTAGTCTCACATATTCATGACGAGGGGCAGGAAAATCGAATTAACCAAAATCCCCTATCGAAGAAGCAGATCTAACCACCTGATCCTATCAACTATAAAATCACGAACCGACAACACGGACAAATTACCAAAGAAATTCCAATATCAAAGCATCAACTAAAGCATGGAGGGGAAAAGCCAACGAGCTCAATCGAAGCTCAAAAAGACACCTTTTCCGGATCACCACCCTTGTCGGGATGGTTCTTGATCGCGGCCTTCCTGTAAGCCTTCTTCAGATCATCCTGAGAAGCGTTCTTGGAGACTCCGAGAACATCGTAGTACTTGGTGTTATCGCTTTTCTTCGGCGCTCTCCCGAACATCTTCCCTTCCCACTGAAAAACCCTAATCACGGAAATCCGAAAAGGCAGCAACAACAACCACAAAAAGAAGCAAATCCAATCACAGATCGAGAAGATCCAGACCAAATGGAAACCAAAATATCAAAATCAAACGGAGGAACGAAGGGAAGAATCGAGCAAAGATGCGAGGTCGACGGACCTTCAGAAGCTAGATGGATCGGAGGGGAAGAAGCTCAAGGGGCCTTCAAGAAGGTCGAGCGAAGAGACGGCTGGAGAGAGAGAGAGAAGGGTAGAGGTGAGATCTGGAATAATAAAGGGGGTAGATCGACGGTCAAGATGTACTGGCGGTGGGGGGGAAGTGCGAGGTAAATGAAGAGAGGAAGGAAGGATCTAGAACCCTTGAAAGGCCTTTTCATTTTATCAACATCCTGGCCGTTGATATGGGCCTAAGATTGCGATGACGTGATCCACCCCCGAATAACTGGTGGCCTACATTCGTGCTCGTTTTCTTTTTTCTTTTTTCTTTTTTTTTTTTGGGTAATCACACCAGGGCTCTCTTTCCTTTTCTTTTCTTTTTTTATATATTAAGCGATAAACTCCAAATTAGTATGCTTGTAATAAATCTATCTCAAATTATTTTTTTATCATAAAAAATTTCAAACTTATTCACTTATAACAAATTTACTTCGAACCAATAGACCTGTGATAAATTTACTATTCGTTAATTTTTATTAAATTTAACTTTAAATTGCTAAATTTGATGGCACGTAACAATTCATTGGTGTACTAATTTGGGATTTTTATTCTGTGTTGTCACGGATGTATTAATTTGGGCTTTTTTGTGGCATTAAGCCAATTTAACAGATGGTAAATTTGTCACGGGTGCAATAGTTTGGGATTTCTCACAGTAAAACAATTAATTTGTGATAAATTTTATCACAGATGTATCAATTTATGATTTCTCGTGGTAAATTTGATAGAACATGATAATTCATAGGTGTACCAATTTGAGGTTTTTATCATCTGTTTATCATAGGTGTATCAGTTTGGATTTTTTCGCGGCATTAACCCAATTTAACGAATAATAAATTTATCATGAGTGCAATAGTTTAGGGTTTCTCGTGGTTAAAAAAATTAATCCATGGTAAATTTATCACAGATGTATCAATTTATGATTTCTCGTGGCAAATTTGATAGCACGTGATAGTTCATAAGTGTACAAATTGAGATTTTTATCCTTTGTTTATCATAGGTATATCTATTTAGGCTTTTTCATGGCATTAACCCAATTTAACAAGTGATAAATTTATCACGGATGCAATAGTTTAGGGTTTCTAGTGGTAAAAAAATTAATTTGTGGTAAATTTATCACAGATATATCAGTTTGGAGTTTTTGATGATAAAAATAATAATTTGAGGTAAATTTATCACGAGTGTATTAATTTAGAGTTTTTTCGTGATCAAAAAATAGTTTGAGGTAAATTTATCATAAATATATTAATTTGAGATTTTTTTTTGCGATATTAACCCTTTTTATTGTACATATTAGAACGATTTCTTCTTTCTTGTTTATTTGCCAAGAGTGGAGACGGGTGTTTCGCGAAATTGAATTTGCAAGATTGTATTTACATAATTCAAGATAAGTTACAGAACATACATGGATTTCAAATAAAGAGAAAAGGGTCCAGATCAGAAAGTTACTGAAAAATCTTTTTATTACTATTCGAATCTAAATCTCTTTGCCCGTTGCGCCTCTGTCATGACTCCCATTGCCATCAATATTCCTCATTTGCGTGCCCCTTCGACTCTCGGGTTCGGTCAAGTTGGGGAGGGCTCAGGTGGCCGTGGACCTCAAATCGGCGGGCTTTCTACCTTTCAGCTTCGTTGACTTAGGGGCGCGCATGACAACGTTTCTATTTCTCTGTTTCTGTTCCAAACCTATTCCAGAAATAGGTTTAGAACAGAAACTTGTTTGATAACGCAAATTTGTTTTTCTATTTCTGAAATAAAAACTTGTTTCAGAAATAGATTTTGGCCCAAAACAAGAAACAAAAAATTTGTTTCTGGCAAAAATAGAAAAATCTATTTCTGTTCCAGAAATCATTTCTGGAATAGAATGGTTGTCATACGCGCCCTTAAGTACGCACTCTTTCAAGAAAAAACTCATCGATCTCCCGCGACTATGGATGAGAAGAAGGTGACCCTATAAATTTTACACATCAATCTCGATCAGAACTTGGGGAAAGTTCAAAAAGACCAAAATGCGAAAAACGAAAAATTAGCGATGGTGTCCATCGCTATTGGATTGGGGATTTGGATTCCCTGACATAGTGAAACTATGTTAGGGATGACATAAGGGATCTGGGCCGTCCAATTCAAAAATAGATGGCCCAGATTAATCAATCGAAAACTTTGAAATTCCTGTCGAAAATTTTTTCCTTTTTAAAAAAGCCGATGTGGAACAATCCGGGTTTTTCACTTTGAAATAGACGGCTCAGATTGGATAATGTCACCCCTAACATTATGTTAGGGGATCCATTTCCATTTCGGATTTGGCAAGTTCAACGATCCAGATTGGTGTCGTTCATTGCGGATCCGGGTCGAGGCAAAAGTACTTGCTCCGAATTCTCTCCGTTTGGGTAAAAACCCTTTCTCCCTCTTTGCTCCTCCAGCACCAGTGAGCCACTGGCCAGTGGCCCCCACGCTTTGCTTCCTCCTCACTTCCTCAAATTCTCACCCCCGCCCTGTTTTCTTCCCCTTCACTCCTCCTCGGAAAAAAGCTTGCTTCCGCGCGCCGCCCACGTCCCTTTCGATACCAATCGTCAGCCTCTCTGCTTTGATCTCCTCTTTCCTCTGCGTCCTCCTCCTCTTTTGTTTTTTCCCGTCCCCAGTCTTGCTATCTTTGTTTGTTTTGTTGTGGTCTCGTCGTCCTCATCCTCCTAGTAAACCCCTAACAATCCATGCCCCTCCTCCTCTTCTTCTTCTTCTTCTTCCTTTCCCTCCTTCAAGAACCCGAGTCCCTGCGAATACCCACGAGTCGAAACCTCCATTAAAACCAAAGTTCGCCCACGATCTTATCGCCGGAAAAAGTGAGAAAAGGAGTGATCTTTTGCCCCACCCTCTTCTTCTTCTTCCTTTCCCTCTTCAAGAACCCAAGTCCCTGCGAATACCCACCAGTCAAAACCTCCAGTGAAACCAAAACTCCAAGCTCACCTATGATCGTATAGCCGGAAAGTGAGAAAAGGAGTGATCTTTTTGCCCACCCCACGCCATGTTCACATCGCCCTTTGCCCTCACTCTCTCCCTGTTACTCAGCCTCCCTCTCTTGCTCTTCTTTTTCTTCCCCGCCATTTACCCCCACAAGAATCTCCCCTGTCCCACAGCGACGAGCTCGACGACCTCGCCTCTTCCGCCGCGCCTCCGCCTCCCGCTCCCCCTCCCATGCCCTCCCCTCGAGCCCTGGCGCCGCCTCCTCCTCCGCCCGCTCCTTCCCAGCTAAGTTCGCCCGCCTCGGGGCCCGCCACCTCTCGGCCCAAGATCGCCTTCCTCTTCCTCACCAACTCCGATCTCTCCTTCTCTCCCCTCTGGGAGAAGTTCTTCAGCGGCCACTCGAGATTATACAACATTACATCCACGCCGATCCTTCTTCCAAGTTTGCGCCGCTTCATGGGGTTTTCCGGAACCGGTTAATCCCTTCGAAGAAGACGGAGCGGGCCTCTCCAACACTGATTTCCGCTGCGAGGAGGCTTCTTGCCGACGCCATCCTCGACGACCCGGCTAACTTCTACTTCGCATTGGTCTCGCAGCACTGTGTGCCGCTTCATTCCTTTCGGTACATGTATAACGCCCTGTTTGGGAACTCAATCTCCGCCTTCAATGCCTATATAAACCCTGGCAAGTACAAGAGCTATATCGAGATCCTATCCGACGAGCCGAATTTGTACGAGCGCTACACGGCTCGAGGAGAGGACGTGATGCTCCCAGAAGTGGCGTTCGAGCAGTTCAGGGTCGGTTCTCAGTTCTTCATGCTCGCGAAGCGGCACGCGTCGCTTGTCATTGAAGATAGGAAGCTGTGGAAAAAGTTCAGATTGCCTTGCTTGAATAAGGAGTGTTGCTACCCCGAAGAGCACTATTTCCCGACGCTGTTGTCAATGTCGGATCCAAAGGGTTGCAGTCACTACACACTGACTAGAGTGAATTGGACCGGAAGCTTCGATGGGCATCCACATTTGTATCAGCCCGAAGAAATTTCCCTGGGGCTCGTGCACGAGTTAAGAAAATCCGAGTCGAATATTCTTACTTCTTCGCACGAAAGTTCTCGCCGGAGTGTTTGGAACCGCTCATGATGATTGCGGACAACGTCCTCTTCAAGGATTGAACTTTGAAGTGGTAAGAGTCACCTCACTCGAATGTTATATTATTATTTCTCTTTGCTTGAGTACTGGTTTATTATACATTGTCCTGCACCACAAGATGAGCCACCGGATATCTTAACAGTTAAGTTTCCTCAAGTTCCAGTTTGATTCGCATTCTAAAGTTAAGAAATGTAGGTGACCGAGTTTAAGTTTTCTACTATAATTCCGATTTTCCCATTGCTGTTCTGTTTTGAGTAAAATTCTAACCTGAAAATCCACTTGCTTTTTGGGAAGCCGAACTGGAGTACCCTTTGCTTAAGATACTCAATGGGTCATATTCTAGTGTTTTCTTGGGATCATTGTTGCTTGGCAAATATTAATTCTTGCTTTTACCTCGTTCTTTGGCCATAAAGACATTCGCAGTATCATTGCAAAACATGGTGTGAGCATTTTGAAGGGACCCCGTTGTTCCTTTTTTTTTTTTTTCTGGGGGGGGGGGGGGGGGTAACTTTTGGGGGGACACTACGTTTTTCGTTTCTTCCTCCCATCACAGACCCTGCTTAATTGTCGTAATGCAATGAGGCAATTTAGTATATTGAACCCTACAAGATGAAAGGATTATGTCTGGGGCACTCTTTAGCTGGGTGGGTACTCTGATTTGACTGGTGACCTTGCCCATCAGTATGTATTTGGTGGCGAGGGACCCTCACTGAGTTCATCCAGATGTTGAGAGATCTTGTAATTTTGTTGAGGAGAGGTTGAGTTTGGAAGAGTTGGGCACCTGAAGCAGAGCACCTGTCTGTTGTTACGTCATAGTCGTGTTAAATATTTTTTTAATAGGTTGAATCTTGTGGTCTCCTGATTGAACCCTTAGAATTAAGAGAGTAATAGATGGGAGAAATCAGATTGCGGATCTTTATTTTATATGTCAGGATTTGAAGTCAAAGATGCTCAAACTTGAGTTGTTGCTAAAGCAGGGAATGGATTGCTGATTTGTATATAGAGAGAATAAACAAATGAATCAGAAAATAGTCAGAAATACATTCCTGGTTTTCTTGGTTGAAAGATGCACAGCTTTTGACAAATTCGGTAGACGAGCTTTTTGCAACCTGGGTCATGGTGAAATTAGAAGTGTTGCTGCTGGAAAAATATAATGTAGACTGGCTTATTCATGTTAATTGTCATTTGTTATTTCTATAGCATATAAATCCATGAGAGTTGAAAGGTTAACTTGCACTGCTTGTTGAACCTCTATAAGAACCTGCAACATTTGTGATGGCTTTGTTTTGTAGGAAAAGAATGATCCTGGATGTGGTTTCGTGGTGCGAATAACTTTACTTTCTAACATTTGATGCTGGAAATGGATATGAAAAAGTAATTTGCTTGATGAATGGTGCGTCTTAAAAGCTTGTGAGTTTCTATAGTTGGTTAAAAGATTACTTTTGTTAAAAAAGGTTCCCAAACTTCTATGTATACCAATGGGGCACTGCACTCCTTGTGGGAGAAAATTTGCATAAAGAAAACTTTGTACAGCCTTCTAAAGTCTAATTCTGGGGAAAATGTGTCTAAAGGAGAACTTCATAAGTGGGAATTGCTAGCTTCCAAATATGAAGTGGTAAAACTTTTAGGAACTCAGATTACAGATGACAGTCGTCAAGTTATAATTTGTCATGTTTCTGTGTGAAAAGTTGCATGATTTTAGTAAAAGAATGGCTGGATGATCACATCTTGGGTCTTATTTTTCCTGGGAAAATTCCTTATTTCGGAAGCATCATAAAAGAGGATGCTGTGAAATGTGTTTTTTCTCTCAGTTGTTTCAAAGTGCCCTTATTCTGTATATACACTTATTGAATTGTGAGCATGCACCAGTCACAGTAGAGCAAATATAGCAGATTTCCAGATTGCCGCAACTGACTCATCTTTTCCTACACACCTCTTTATCGGCAATCTACTTGAATTTTAATGGACATTGTCTCCTGTTGTGGCCTTAGCCTCCTGAGAACATCTCATTATAAATCTAATGGATTCTCACGTGAGTAGCCTAGAAAAATTTCTTTTACTTGCTTGTATCCTGATCCTTGTCTTACTGTGGTTGCTTCGTTCCTATGTCCACAGTCCAAGAAAGGAATCTCTTTTTTGAAGTCTTGGCTTCTCGGAGAAGAATTGAATTAAAAGGGAGAAAGAAGAAGGGCATCTTTTGACTCCGAAGGAGGACAAAAGAGGCTGCAGATGCTGGATCACGGGAGGGAATAACAAGGTCCCTGACCCCATGGTTGTTGCTTGTTGGTGCTGCTGCTGCTGCTGCTGCTGCTGTACTGTGATGTAGAGAGAGTGAACCCAAGTCCAAGTTGCACATAAGTGTGGGAATGAGTGAGTGAGTGGGTGTAATGGACGGTGGGTAATGGTGTGATGTGAAGGAAAAGCAATACAAGGCTCGTTGTTTCCCTTCTCCATCTTGAAGTGAAGATGGAACCTTGTCATTCTCCATCTACCCCCACTTTCAACTTTTGACTTTAGTTGTAATATATGATTCGCTTTCACTCCTGTTTTAAGAAATCGTTTCTCCTCCTTTTTCTCTTTGATTGTGGCTTTTGGGTTAGTGCTGCCGTTGTTGCATCTTATCTTTTTGTTGTTCTGGTCTTTTGCTCTTGGTTGTGGTGTGCTGCTTTGCTGTTCTCGCAAGATCGTAGGCGTTGAAGGAAGATGTAAAGGGGGTGCCCTGGGGTAATACTATTCTCAAGGCTTGTTATGGAAGAGTACCTGCAAGTGCTTCTCGGTTCGGTGTTTTTATAGGGCTCGGGACCGATTCGAACGTGTCGTGCTATCGGAAGGGTTAACCCGTCTGCCAATTTGTGGTAATAGCTGGTTTTTGGCTGTATCCTTAGAAAAACCTATTTGTTCCAAGGTACGGAGCAGTTATTATCACAAAGGAACATTATCTAGACATGTAGGAAATGTGTAGCTTTCATCCGAAGGTTCCCTTAATTGACCACACTTCAGGAGATTGATTTGCACGTAGCCAGGAAGTATCTTGGCCTCAGATCCGATGGACCACCGACTCATGCAAAAAAAAGCCCATGGTCGATTCTGATGTGTTTTATTTATTGAAATGACAACTTGTTTGCGCGTTGTAAAGTATCAAGAGTAGAAATTGGACTAGAGCAACTTATATTGATGAAAGTAAATAGAAAATTTGGCTTTAATTGGGCTTATTACATAGCCTTTGTCTCTCTAGTAGTGTAAAACATAAAGATTTTGGAATGTCATTAGTGATGCTTCGCGTTCGTCGGTTGGATAATTACTTGAGAGCCCATTTGAGACTATCATGATCTCTTTCGAAAAAAGCATGAACTTGTGGATACGAACTCGAGAGTGAGATCATGGTGAGCTTTGTCTTCTTCATCAAAGCAACACTGGAAGAAAGATCATTTGAAGTTCATATGAATGTTTCAATCATGGCATGCACATTGCATAGAGACTCATCCCCACTCCTCGCCCTCAAATGCGTTCAATCAATGAAGAGGTGATTAAAAGTTAAATAAAACAATAGTTAAGCGCCTATTAAAGTTAACAAAGTAATCAGTCAACTTGACAAATCGTACCAGCTAACTCACCAACCGACACCCGCACAACGCACAAAAGCAGATATCAAATGGACACATTATACTAAACGACACAGACAAACGAACAAACTGAGATATCAACATCCGATAGTTCTTGTCTGGATATTCTATCCTTTCCACCGACTCATCTCCAGTAATTTGTTTATTGATCATCTTGCGTTTCGTTACTGTCAACGTACAAAAGAGCATCACTTTCAAAATTTGGTTATAGCGAAGATCCATTCGGATGTCATTTAATTTTAGGGATGCTTGGGTGCGATCGTAGTACTTCGGAAGTGGATTTCTGCTCTTAGAGTATTTCTGGAGTATAAAGCATTTGATATTTAACTTATGAGTAAATTCATTTGGTAAAAATTTTTACTTCTAAAGTAAAAAATTTTCCCCAATTTGAGAAGTAAAAAAAAAAAAATTGCTCTCAGGTCAAGAAGATTCTCGCTCACCCTCTTTTCATTACGCCATCGCCCTCTTTTCTACCATGCTCGCCTCGCATGCCACCGTCGCCCGCAACCACCGCCCCTAGAGGTGGCCACGGGCCCGGTTCTGGCGCAGAACCGGTCCGGAACGGCCCGGGTCAAAATCGAAACCGGCCCGTTGACCAAGCGATTCGGTTGTTATTTTTTCGGAACCGCCGGTTCATCCAGTTCCGAACCGACCCGGATGGGCATTTTAAAAAACTTTTTTAAAAAAATAATAAAATTACATACTTAATCTTAGCCAAATTACTAAGAGCAGTAGAGGAATTCATCTTAGGCAAAAAGCCAAGATGATAGACTTGTAAGCCTCCATGTAGAGACTTTATCTTAAAGAGACATTTTACTTGTTACCTTCACAAGGCAACTAATGTGAGACTCTTTCTTAACTATAAGCCTCCAAGTCTCATCCTTGACTTTTTAAAGATACTTCATAGTTGTCTCTCTCCTCACAATTAATGTAGGACTCATGAATTAAGTATTTTCTTTTGTCTTCTCCCTAACCATCTATGTGGAATAATTTGATGATTTTTTAATTATTGATGTATTTGTAAATTTGAATCAAATTAATTTGCTTGAAAATAATCAATAAAATGATAATTATAATGTATATAGAAAATATAAATTTATTATCCAACGCTGTCCCAATAAGTCGAAATTCTATTTTTTGAAATGACGTAGTCCAAACGGCATGTCGTGTCGTGTTAAGTGCCACGTGTCCGTACGGTGCTACTAGGCCCTTTCCTCCCTCCTACTTTTTTCCCCCGAACCCCCAAAGTTGATTATATTTTATAATTAAAAATTTATTATTTAATTATTTTAAAAATTCTTATTTAAAAAAACCGATTGTGAACCGAATGGAAACCGCCAGTTCCAGCATTTACGGTTTCGATTTGCGAACCGGAACTGGAAACCGAAACGGTGTCTTGAATCGGCTGGGAACCGCCTGTTCTTGGAAACGGAACCAGCCTTGAAGGTTCCAGTCCTATTCATGATAGTCACGAACGGAATCAGCGGTCCGAATCGGGGCCAGACTACTGGCACCAACCCGCTCACCGCCACTAGTCGACCATTGCGATTGCAGCTCGCCGATGACCTCCACGAGCCACGCCCATCGCCGACTGATACCACCAAAGAACCATCACCGCCATCGTCCATTGCAGACCTCCATGATTGCCGCACTCGCCGACCACCCCCGTCGCCAACCAACCATTGCCGAACTTCCCAACGAATTGCAAGCGCTTGTGACCAACGCCACCCGTTGACCATGCCATCGTATACCTCTATTGTCACCGCTATAGGCTAAACATCGTCACCATGTCTCACGCGCCAACTGAGTCGCCGTCTTGGCTTGCACCAGTAAAAAATAATAATTTTTAATAATAAAATTAAGTTTTTAAAGAAATTTAAATAGTTAAAAATAAAGTAGAAATTTTCATGGCTGCCGAAGTTCGTTTTTTATGAAAGATTTTGTATTAAGGATATTTTTAAAAGTAGAAATTTTTCAAATCGTTACTAAACGATTTCTTAATTAGAAATCAACTTTCGGAATAGAAATAGAAAAATCAACGTTTTATTTCTAAGTAGAAGTAGAAAATAACTTTAGTCAGAGTTGAGTTCTAAAACAGGAGTATTGCCATGCGAGCCCTAGCGATTCATATCTTATTATATCATTTTGTTTTTTTCCTCCTTGTTTCAAATGTCGCATTAAAACTTAGTGAATTTTACGTAGTTCGAACGATGCTATCCATTGGCGATAATAAAGATATCCGAACCAATTGGTAGATTCTCGAGGAAAAAAAAAAAAAAGTGGAAAAGAGAGGGAGGAAATGATTCCTTTCGATTACGAATAAATATAACTTCGCTTTTGG
>JAGVVM010007035.1:0-14912 GCA_019149425.1 Psidium friedrichsthalianum
TGTTGCCTTTGTTCCTTAGATTTGCTGCTGAGTCTTTCTGTGGTTGCTGCTGTCTTCTTTAATCTTTCACTCGGCAGCTTCTGTGTGAGGATTCGTTGTAGCTGACTCCTCCATATTCCTCTCGGCCGGCTTCCCTCGGTTAATCTACCACTGCCAGGCCTTCATCTTCTCGCTTGAACTTCAACTACTGTTGCGCGTCCTTGAATTTGCTGCTGTTTTTCTGCTCCTCTGCCGTGAATCAATTTGTTGCTGCTCAGTCCAACCGTTTTCCACGCGAGCGAAGCCATCGCTCGCCCTAGCTCGTAGCTATCTTGCTTTGGCTCGAGCTCATCGCCGCTTGGCCCAAGCTCAACGTCGTCCATGGTCCGAGCACATCATCGTCCGTGGGTCGAGCTCTTCATCACTCGGTGGAGCCACCTCCCATCGTCACTCGTCTAAGTTCGCCATTTAGCCAAGCTACGATCGTTCCGTTTTTTCCAAGCTCGAACTCGATTTTTGGTTGAGCATATTTCTAAACTTGACTTAGAATGTCGGGTATACTAGGGACTGGTAAGGAAAATTTTATGATAAAAAATATTAAATTTCCTGGACATCAATGTCGATTATTTATTGCCGTCATAGGGGTCAATTGGTATTTTTACGGACTCTAGAAATTGCCATGTGTGCCGAATTGCTTACCCTTGAACCTAGACGACTAGAGTGGAAACCGGATCCTGAAATGTCACAGTTTGCAACGTGCGATGTTTGGTTATTATATTTGATATATTTTGAGGTAAATTGTATGCTCATGTGAATAATCTTGAGAATTGCATGTAGCAAAGCTGACTTACATGAGTATTTAAAAGTCGAGTCAATTGAGGACTTTGTGATGCTCATCATTGATCTGCATACTGGCATGAGATATGTGCATTTGGCGGAGTGCGTAGAATTGTGCGGGACAACCCAACAATGTTTAGGGGGCCATCGGGAATGCGGGTGATAAGGAGGTGCCGATCGCAGAGCTATTTGAGCCACGGTCGTTGCACTTGCGCCTGAACGTATTCGGCACGAGGTATTAGAGAGACAAGGGTGCCAACTTTAGTGTGATTAGACATGGGTTGAGGCACAAGCCTGAGACGTCTATGACTTGCCGGAATTGGAAGTGCTATTGAGCTATCGGTAGGGTTCAGTCCGGAAGTGCTATTGAGTTACCAGGGACCCAATTGATTATTGAGCATCTGCATTTGCATCTGTACGATCTGAAGTTATAACATGCATGTGATTATTCACTCTCTGGCGCTAGACGTATATTACTTTCTAAATTGAGTCTAGATATGTGCTTGCTAAGTTTTGATTCACATTTTGTGGTGATCGTCATTTCAGATCCTCGACCATAGACATGATTTTTCCTCGATATCCGGGAGTCTGATCCGGAGGAGTGGCCCTTGCTAGAGGACGAGTAGTCCCGATGATGCCTAGATGGAGACTAGTGACTTTTTGGGTTTGGCTCGTTCTTTTTTATCTTGGCCAACTTATGTTTTGAGGTTCAGATGATTGTCTCCCTCCAGGTTGCTTAGAACCTCTACTGTTATATGTTTTGTATATTCGATTTTCTCTATCTTTCTCTATCCTGCATGTATGTCTGTCAGGGGTTGTGCGCTTTCCGCTGTCGCTTTTGTTAGCCATTGTTTGGCCGCAACAAGTCATGGGCTGTTGCTAGTGTTGGCCAGGCGATGATCAATTTTGACAAGACGGAATGTTGCGAGTCCGACAGGTCCAGGTTGTGACAACGCGACAAGAATTTGGACTCGATTGAGGTTCGACTCAAACGAAAGATTTCTCGCGCGAAATGGGAATATTTCTTCGACGTGATCGAATGATGAACGAACTTCGAACAGACGCTCCAACAACTATTCACGTCCGAAAATCAAATCCTCAATCCACGAAAATCCGAATTTTATTACGACTTCGGAGGCCGAATTTTCGAGACATCACATTTCTCCCACTGGAACAATTGTTGATAGCTAATTATTTGTGTGCTTTTTCTCACAGTTTGGAGAAGTCATTTGATGCTATCTCTGGACAAGCATGTAGTCTCTTCGGTTCTGTAGTCATTTTTTAATTATGTGCGCACGCGCGCGCTCTAGATTAGCTTTTGGATTCGTAATAATCCTTTTGCTTTTGCTTCAACAAGTGATTTTGGACATATATCTGTGCTCCTACACTGAAATCTGATATCTGAATTAACATTATCTCAGGTTGAAGTCTACATTGTTTACACTTGTTTTCTTTTTCATTGTTATACATCATCGAATAAGACAGACTTCAAGAATTTATGCTTAGCTTTTCTTGGCCAGTGTTCGGTAGAAAGAAGAACATCTCAGTTAAAAGTTAGAGCAGAAACTCGGAGGGAACTCCCACGTGAAAGAAGTGCGTGGTGTTGGGCTGATCATCCGGATCAATGTACTGCCTTTGGGAAGATGTGAGAGGGCTGTGATTTTGTTGCTGTAGGTTTCTGTTGGAGCTTTAGATTGTTTGTAGTGGGATGGGCTGGGATCACTGCATGTGATTAGTGGGAGATTTAATTGGTTTGTAAACTCCTCTGTCGTCTTCTCTTTCTTGACATGTGCGTTTTGCTGTGCGCACATATTTAAGTATAGACTCATCTGTTGTTGTCTTCTTTTGTAATGCAAATATTAAAGTTCAATAAATTCAAGTGTTTAATGGTGAGTTGATGATGATGGTGGATCTGTTGCCAACATCAACACAATGCAAAATGCAGAGCATTCTGCCTGGAACCAATGTCTTTATTAGACTGTTGTGCTCATTGCTGCTTTGCAAGTCATATTTCGTTGACGTTGTTCTATATTTTCTTTTTTCTTGTTGGACTGTTGCCAACCCCAATTGATTTGGGATAAATGTGATGTTGATGTTGTTGGACTGATGAACTCATTTAAATTTGTTATCAGTACCACTTTACTGCAATGAAGTGCTTGGACATTCCATTGCAATTTAAGCTTCTATCTCTGCTATGAACGTACACAGAGTTCTCGCATCTGTCGAAGCTAAACTTAGTTGTCATTGTTGCCAAAACTCTCAATCCACCAACATTCTCATCTAATGGACCCTCTTTTCAAAAAACGACTCCATTTCATGCCTTTATTTGAAATTCACCTAAAGTTCAAACCGTAAAGAATTCGCCCCGGTACTCATTGTGCGCCACATGATGATGTGGCAAGGGCTTGCTATCTTGACAAGATTCCGACTTTGAATAAATAAAAATAATGAAACTATGATTTTTCTCTTTGTACCTCTTCCATCCACAGCCACTGCTGGTGGGGTGGTCCCAGAGGTCAGCGAACTTCCAAATCTGGAGCTTCGACCGAGCCAACTTTGGAGGCACTGGCCATGGACAAGAAAGGACGACAGAGGAGCGGCTCGACTCGGACACACAATAGTGGAGCCTGGATGCGTCACCGGCGGCTCCGTCGATGGCAATAGCTGGAGGAGGTGCGAAAGTAGAGCTCAGAGGTGGTGCAGATTGAAGTGGAGAAAGAGGGAAAGTTATGTGGTTTGGATAGATTTTTAATTTCTTTAATCCGATTCCACATCAATGTACATGTTGTCATTTTGTGATTTATCTTAGAGTGCATTAATGCACGCCGTGTCAGCAGATGCTGTGAAGCTTGCAAACCACTAAATATTTTCTCATGCGAGGCACAAATTTCACACAACTATATGATCCGTTAGAGATATGTTTGCTTCTAAGAGATTCTTCAAATCTAACCTGAAATTTTCACAATCTGACAGTCGTACATATATCTATATTGATTGTGCAGCCGTGTAGCAGATGCTTGATTGATTCTAATTGATAGTAATTACTATTGTAATACTAACAGTCAATCTTGTAAAGCTTATAAATATTTCATATATGTCACACAATTCTCTCTTCCACATATTCTGATTTTATTAACAACAGTCATGTGGTAAATAGAAATATGCGAAACAACGCGTGCAATCCCAACGAGGGAGAATTTTATCATCTTTTGCTAGAAGTATTAACCTTGTTTAACTCTACTCCAACTTTATGAAATTGCTTCACAAATTAGCATAGTTGCTATGGATTTTACTCCTGCAGACGTACTGTTATTTGTACATGGCAAGAAAATTTGCTAGATTGACAAGAAAGCAGAATTTAAGACTGTTGATACATAAATTTTGATTTTGAAATATATATTGCACAAAAATTGAGAATTAATTCTCACCAAAATATTTCTCCATGCATTGCATATTTATTTTTTCTGTATTACATTTTGCATCGACGGTGGGGAATTGAGTTTAATACGACGACCAGCGAACCAAAGCTCACAAAGTAGAATTCGGCCAGCTAGGGGAGCAATTGCAAAAAAAAAAAAAATAAATCACCAAGGGTTCACGTTGAAGGGGAGGCCAATTCACATCCTACACGGCACAAAGTGAGCACAAGAGAGAAGAGAGGCGGGTTCTGCAGGAGGGTCTCTTCCTCTAGTCAAAGTCCATGCTCCAAAAGAAGAAGACGAAAGGGAAAGGA
Organism: Psidium friedrichsthalianum; assembly: GCA_019149425.1. NCBI lineage: Eukaryota > Viridiplantae > Streptophyta > Magnoliopsida > Myrtales > Myrtaceae > Psidium > Psidium friedrichsthalianum. Next base: position 4,550 of record JAGVVM010007035.1, read on the forward strand.
GAGATTCTGCAATTGGAGCACTTCATGTGAGTCTCAAATCTAATGTGGTTAACTTGTCTTCTTCCTATTTTGTCCAGATCTGTAAGCAAGGGAGCAGATTCGTGGTGTCACGCCAATACACATATAAGAGACCATTGATACAATTAGCACAGGGAATTTCAGATGCAATTTGTCCAAAAATACAAATCCGAGATATCCAAAAATTGCACTGGTCAAAGCTATCAAAGAAGAAGTGTCCACGAGATAAACGCGAACACTTGATGACCAGGAGACCAAGTGTAAACCGAGTCTATCATAGATCAATATCAGGTCGCTTTGTGGTTTGATGTTTGTTGGAGTATTATGGGTGAATAATACCAAGGAGGATAGTCCACCATGATCAGACTTAAAAGCTTTCATTCGATGACACGAATCCAATGCATTACACTTGCTTTACGCTCTATAGCTAGCCTGTCATTCTCGTCGCGAGGCTGCTGATCTATTTGATGCCTGCAATATTAACGATCCTGCAAACCCTATCTCGGCAGTTGGCTTAATCATTTTTGCAGGATAATCAGTCATGACTGAGCTGAGCCTCTCATGGACAATCCGCCAACGTCTTCACCAAGAGTAACATTGCGGATCTGTTGATAAGTCCATCGCTCGTCGCTGAGGAATTCCCATCCATAAGTCCCTAGTCCAACCGTGTCAAGTTTCGGTGCAAATCAAAATCAGAAAGCAATTTCGGTTTATAGTTTCTTCCAGTGAGCACATGGAGATTCACAAGTCCATGTTCTCTGGTGATTTCACTGAATTCTGCAAGTCTAACAAGCAACGAAAGAGGCCTGTCCATGATCGACCTTGATGAGGTCAGGCTGTTCGCTGCCCAATTGCTACTGTTCTGTTGCGGTTACGACTCACTCCGATGGACTCAGCGAGTTTCAGACCTCGTCCAAGCGCCCAGTAGTCGACGACGACCCACAGCTGCCTAGTGAAGAGTTGTGTCAGAAGGACATTCGGGGGATTCAAGCACACAAGAAAGAGAAGACTTTGATTCGGTGGTCAAAGTAGGAAGGTGAGAATTGATGATTCATGCGTCGTTCAAGCGCTGGTCAAAGAGGACGAGGTGAGCTAAAAAAAGGAGAGTGAGGTCTCGGAGAAAAGAAGCTTTTGAGGAGGGGACAAAAAAAATGATGAGTAGAGGGCAAGGTAAAAACGCAGAAAGCTGGAGGACTTTTGGAGGTGTGGTGCAATTGCAACGGAGACAGCAACATCTGGGAGCCACAGACTTATAATTCACGGCGACAACACTGACAAAAAGGAAAAATCGTGAGAGGAAGCCGAGCCCACCGCAAAAATACACTACCGACACTCCAGAAGAGGGACCATTCCAGCTACGATCAAACACCATCGCCCAGAGGAGGGGGTCGGGGGTAGAGAGGAGAAAGGAGAGGATGGGGTGAGGGCATTCTGGACGACGACCCATCGTCGAGGCCGCCAAGTGCACCGTCCTGCGGGAGCAGCTCCTAGAGATGAAGATCAAGACTTCGCCCATTCCCTCGCCGACGTCCTCTTCATCTTCCTCCATATTGCTCGGCAATGTGGTCCCCATGGACCACACGGAGACATGGTTCGTTTGAGAGAAGACAGAGAGAGAGTGATCCACGACCCTAAGGGGAGGAGAAAAAAAGTCTCTCGGCATACACACATTAAGAAATCCAAACGATCCCAGACTGTGGCCCGACCCTTTGAAGTTCAACCGGAGAGGTTTCTGAGCAGCCATAAGGATCTTGATGCGAAGGACATAATTTTGAGCTCTTACCATTGGAGGTGGTAGAAGACTGTGCTGATGTCCTTTGCGCTCCAGTCGCTGCATTTGATCTTGGCTAGGTTCTTGCTTGCGTTCGACGTGTCTACTCCGGGCGATTCCTCAGTGGAAATGTCGAGGATTCGGAGCCAACCATAAAAAGGCAAGGCACTTGAAGTTATGCTCGCCACAGATTGCTCGTGAGCTATACGAATCAGTCTAGAGCGTCAGACGATAAAGGATTCCTGCGTTAGAAGAAAGCTACATCGGCAGGTCTTCGTGACATAGGGTCTCTGGGATCTCCGTCGACGAAGCTGATGATTCTTCGCTGCAATTGTTGTCTCTCGTCGCTACACTACTGCGAGCCCTTGCGTTCTTTCATGCGATAACAACTCCAGCTTGTTCCGTTTTGTCTTGCACGTCTCTACGGACCGACGATGACAACACTAGCCTCTTTGTGATCCTACAGCCTCGCCGTTGTCCGCAATGTCACCTACCCCTGCATATGCAGACTAGCTGCTCCAACTACAATCGATGCTACGGCGACGCAACGTTCGTGCACGGAAGAATCTCCTGAGAGCACGTGAGATCGCTTGGATGCCGGGACCGACCTTCTAATCCTTGTCGTGCCCCTCATCATCGAGATGGACGCGAGCAGCAGGCTCAACCGAGCTCAAGCTCCAGCAGGCCAGCCTCCTCGGCACTCCTCCTGTGGGACAGAAATGAAAGAGTGTGGCCGCGGACAATCCTAGGGAGGAGAAAAATCGTACGTTTATTGCTTGAAATTCTGAACACCGAGCCGTTTACTTGGAGCGACGATTTATCGGAGGGCCCCATAACTGAAAACATTCGCCATTATTACAAAATATTATTCCGAAAATCCTCTGATGAGTAGAGCTCCTCAATGATCGATACTTTATATCACTCCACACTTGAAAGATCTTCTTCGCCGCTAGCGATCGAATTCCTCTCGGTTATGAAACTAATACTTTGGGAAGAAGAATCAGGAGTGAGCTACAGAAACTATCAAGAAAACTAGCAAGAAAGCTAGAGAAGATCCCCACTCGAGACAAAGCAAGTAACCGTGGAGGGAACAGAAGATGAAAACAAATTTGAGGTAAACGCCTCTTGACTTTTGTTTTGATATCTTTTTGTAAGCCTGAGTTAACTTGTATCACCGTACCGTTACTTTCCATGAGTGACGGTTCCACTTTAACTACTTTATTTAATTGCAGAGGGCAGCAGGACCAAGATACTATCAAAAAAATAAAAAAATAAAAGGGTCATTCAGATTGCCTATCTACAAGTTAGAATGCAGTACTTGATATGTTCACGTAGGTTTGTGCAGCATTAATCATTTCATCATTTCCTATGTAATCGATCGCGTGCCATGTTATTTCATACCATTTCTCAGTCATCATATTTGGCATGTCGTTTGCCAGGTCATATAGTTAATCATATTATTTTGTCATGTCATATTTGCTAGTCATTATGCCATGTCATTCAGTATTAGAGCATTGTGTTGCATGTACATTGTAGTGCGTTAATGTCACGTATGTTTGTATGTTAATTAATTAGGTTTAAATTTCGCATATAGAGAAAGTAATAGTAATTTTTCGCAGTCGTTGCATTGCATTTCATTTTGTTCACCATGAATCGTTGCATTCATGCATTGCATTCAGAAGGTGAAAACATATATACTATTATATATATATATATATATATATATAGGTTCACTTCCTGAATGCAAGCATGAATGCAACGAATGCATGAGTGAACAAAATGAATGCAATGCAAGACATGCGAAAATTAAGATTAACTTTCTCTATATGCGAAATTTAACTAATTAATTAAACATACAAAATGACGTGACATTAACGCAACTACAATGTAAACATGCAAAACAATGCTCTAATTACATGAATGACATGGCATAATGACTGAGCAAATATGACATGACAAAATAATATGATTAACTATATGACCTGGCAAAAACGACATGCAAATATGATGACGTGAGAAAATGGTATGTAAATAAATGGCACGCGATCGATTACATAGAAAATGATGAAATGATTAGATGCATGCACAAAAATACGTGACATATCAAAGTATGCATTCTAACCTGATGATATGCAACCTGAATGACCCTTTTATTTTTTATTTTTGAATAGTATCTTGGTCCTGCTGCCCTCTGCAATTAAATTAAAAGGTAGTTAAAGTGGCACCGTTACTCATGGAAAGTAACGTACGGTTATACAAGTTACTCAGGCTTACAAAAAGATATCAAAACAAAAGTCAAGAGGCGGTTTACCTCAAATTTGTTTTCATCTTCTTGTTCCCTCCACGGTTACGTTGCTTTGTCTGCGAGTGGGGATCTTCTCTAGCTTTCTTGCTAGTGTTCTGAGAGTTTCTGTAGCTCTACTCCTGATTCTTCTTCCCAAAGTATTATTTTCATAACCGAAGAGGAAATTCGATCAGCATAGCGGCGAAGAAGATCTTTCAAAGTGTGGAGTGATATAAAGTCTCGATCAATTGAGGAGCTCTACTCATCAGAGGATTTTCGGAAATAATATTTGTAATTCAATGGCGAATGTTTCAAATGATGATGGCCATCCGATAAATCGTCGCTCCAGTAAACGGCTCGGTGTTCAGAATTTCAAGGCAATAACGTACGAGTTTCTCTCCCTAGGATTGTCGCGACCACACTCTTTCATTTCTGTCCCACAGGAGGAGTGCCGAGGAGGCTGGCCTGCTGGAGCTTGAGCTCGTTGAGCTGCTGTCGCGGTCCATCTCGATGATGAGGGGCACGACAAGGATGAGGAAGGTGGTGCCGGCGATCCAAGCGATCTTCCCGTGCTCTTCAGGAGCCTTCTTCGTCACGAACGTTGCGTCGCCGATAGCATCGATGTGAGTTGGAGCAGCTAGTCATGCATATGCAGGGGGTAGGTGACATTGCTGGGACAACGGCGAGGCTGCAGGGATCACAAAGAGGCTAGTGTGGTCATCGTCGGTCCGTAGAGACGGTGCAACAGACAAGCTGGAGTGTTATCGCATGAAAGACGCAAGGGCTCGCAGTAGTGTAGGCGACGAGAGACAACAATTGCAGCGAAGAATCATCAGCTTCGTCGACGGAGATCCCAGAGATCCTATGTCACGAAGAACTGCCGATTTAGCTTCTTCTAACGCAGGAATCTTTATCGTTGAAGCTCTAGACTGATTGTATAGCTCACGAGGCAATCTTGGTGCGAGCATAACTTCAAGTGGCCTTGCCTTTTTTATGGTGGCTCCGAAATCCTCGGACATGTCACTGAGGAATCGCCGGGAGTAGACACGTCGAACGCAAGCAAGAACCTAGCCAAAGATAAAATGCAGCGACTGGAGCGCAAAGGACATTCCAGCACAGTTCTTCTACCACCTCCAAATGGTAAGAGCTCAAAATTATGGTCCTTCGCATCAAGATCCTTATGGCTGCTCAGAAACCTCTCCGGTTGAAACTTCAAAGGGTCGGGCCACAGTCTGGGATCGGTTTGGATTTCTTAATGTGTGTATGCCGAGAGACTTTTTTTTCTCCTCCCCTTAGGGTCGTGGATCCACTCTCTCTCTGTCTTCTCTCAAAACGAACCATGTCTTCGTGTGGTCCATGGGGACCACATTGCCGAGCAATATGGAGGAAGATGAAGAGGACGTCGGCGAGGGAATGGGCGAAGTCTTGATCTTCATCTCTAGGAGCTGCTCCCGCAGGACGGTGCACTTGGGCGGCCTCGACGATGGGTCGTCGTCCAGGAATGCCCTCACCCCATCCTCTCCTTTCTCCTCTCTACCCCCGACCCCCTCCTCTGGGCGATGGTGGTTGGATCGTAGCTGGAAATGGTCCCTCCTTCTGGAGTGTCGGTAGTGTATTTTTGCGGTGGGCTCGGCTTCCTCTCACGATTTTTCCTTTTGTCAGTGTTGTCGCCGTGAATTATAATTCTGTGGCTCCCAGATGTTGCTGTCTCCGTTGCAATTGCACCACACCTCCAAAAGTCCTCCAGCTTTCTGCGTTTTTACCTTGCCCTCTACTCATCTTTTTTTTGTCCCCTCCTCAAAAGCTTCTTTTCTCCGAGACCTCACTCTCCTTTTTTTAGCTCACCTCGTCCTCTTTGACCAGCGCTGAACGACGCATGGAATCATCAATTCTCACCTTCCTACTTTGACCACCGAATCAAAGTCTTCTCTTTCTGTGTTTGCTTGAATCCCCCGAATGTCCTTCTGACACAAACTCTTCACTAGGCAGCTGTGGGTCGTCGTCGACTACTGGGCGCTTGGACGAGGTCTGAAACTCGCTGAGTCCATCGGAGTGAGTCGTAACCGCAACAGAACAGTAGCAATTGGGCAGCGAACCGCCTGACCTCATCAAGGTCGATCATGGACAGGCCTCTTTCGTGCTTGTTAGACTTGCAGAATTCAGTGAAATCACCAGAGAACATGGAATTGTGAATCTCCATGTGCTCACTGGAAGAAACTATAAACCGAAATTGCTTTCTGATTTTGATTTGCGCCGAAACTTGACACGGTTGGACTAGGGACTTATGGATGGGAATTCCTCAGCGACGAGCGACGGACTTATCAACAGATCCGCAATGTTACTCTTGGTGAAGATGTTGGCCGGTTGTCCATGAGAGGCTCAGCTCAGTCATGACTGATTATCCTGCAAAAATGATTAAACCAACTGCCGAGATAGAGTTTGCAGGATCGTTAATATTGCAGGCATCAAATAGATCAGCAGCCTCGCGACGAGAATGACAGGCTAGCTATGATATTCTTTGATAGCTTTGACCAGAGAACACTCCGAGTAACATCAAACCACAAAGCGACTGATAGCGTTGTATGATCTATGATAGACTCGGTTTACACTGGTCTCCTGTCATCAAGTGTTCGCGTTTTTCGTGGACACTTCTTCTTTGATAGCTTTGACCAGTGCAATTTTTGGATATCTCGGATTTGATTTTTGGACAAATTGCATCTGAAATTCCCTGTGCTAATTGTATCAATGGTCTCTTATATGTGTATTGGCGTGACACCACGAATCTGCTCCCTTGCTTACAGATCTGGACAAAATAGGAAGAAGACAAGTTAACCACATTCGATTGAGACTCACATGAAGTGCTCCAATAGCAGAATCTCTCCTTCCCTTTCGTCTTCTTCTTTGGAGCATGGACTTTGACTAGAGGAAGAGACCATCCTGCAGAACCCGCCTCTCTTCTTCTTGTGCTCACTTTGTGCCGTGTAGGATGTGAATGGCCTCCATCAACGTGAACCCTTGGTGATTTTTTTTTTTTTTTTGCAATGCTCCCCTAGCTGGCCGAATTCTACTTTGTGAGCTTTGTTCGCTGGTCGTCGTATTAAACTCAATTCCCCACCGTCGATGCAAAAATGTAATACAGAAAAAATAAATATGCAATGCATGGAGAAATATTTTGGTGAGAATATTCTCCATTTTGTGCAATATATATTTCAAAATCAAAATTTATGTATCAACAGTCTTAAATTCTGCTTTCTTGTCAATCTAGCAGATTTTTCTGCCATGCACGAAATAACAGAGTCTGCCTGCAGGAGTAAAATCCATAGCAACTATGCTAATTTGTGAAGCAATTTCATAAAGTTGGAGTAGAGTTAAACAAGGTTAATACTTCTAGCAAAAGATGATAAAATTCTCCCTCGTTGGGATTGCACGCGTTGTTTCGCATATTTCTATTTACCACATGACTGTTGTTAATAAAATCAGAATATGTGGAAGAGAGAATTGTGTGACATATATGAAATATTATAAGCTTTACAAGATTGACTGTTAGTATTACAATACTAATTACTATCAATTAGAATCAATCGATCTGTATATGCACAATCAATATAGATATATGCACGACCGTCAGATTGTGAAAATTCAGGTTAGATTTGAAGAATCTTAAAAGCAAACATATCTCTAACGGATCATATAGTTGTGTGATAAATTTGTGCCTCACATGAGAAAATATTTAGTGGTTTGCAAGCTTCACAACATCTGCTGACACGGCGTGCATTAATGCACTCTAATATAAATCACAAAATGACAACATGTACGTGATGTGGAATCGGATTAAAGAAATTAAAAATCTATCCAAACCACATAACTTTCCCTCTTTCTCCACTTCAATCTGCACCGACCTCTGAGCTCTACTTTTGCACCTCCTCCAGCTATTGCCATCGACGGAGCCGCCGGTGACGCATCCAGGCTTCCACTATTGTGTGTCAAGTCGAGCCACTCCTCTGTCGCTTTCTTGTCCATGGCCAGTGCCTCCAAAGTTGGCTCGGTCGAAGCTCCAGATTTGGAAGTTCGCTGACCTCTGGGACCACCCCACCAGCAGTGGCTGTGGATGGAAGAGGTACAAAGAGAAAAATCATAGTTTCATTATTTTTATTTATTCAAAGTCGGGAATCTTGTCAAGATAAACAAGCCCTTGCCACATCATCATGTGGCGCACAATGAGTACCGGGGCGAATTCTTTACGGTTGAACTTTAGGTGAATTTCAAATAAGGCCATGAAGTGGACGTTTTTTTTTGAAAAGAGGGTCCATTAGATGAGAATGTTGGTGGATTGAGAGTTTTGGCAACAATGACAACTAAGTTTAGCTTCGACAGATGCGAGAACTCTGTGTACGTCATAGCAGAGATAGACGCTTAAATTGCCAATGGAATGTCCAAGCACTTCATTGCAGTAAAGTGGTACTGATAACAATTTTAAATGAGTTCATCAGTCCAACAACACAACAATCACATTTATCCCAAATCAATTGAGGTCGGGTTGGCAACAGTCAACAAGAAAAAAGAAAAATATAGAACAACGTCAACGAAATATGACTTGCAAAGCAGCAATGAGCACAACAGTCTAATAAAGACATTGGTTCCAGGCAGAATGCTCTGCATTTTGCATTGTGTTGATGTTGCAACAGATCCACCATCATCATCAACTCACATTAAACACTTGAATTCATTGAACTTTAATATTTGCATTACAAAAGAAGACAACAACAGATGAGTCTATACTTAAATATGTGCGCCACAGCAAAACGCACATGTCAAGAAAGAGAAGACGACAGAGGAGTTTACAAACCAATTAAATCTCCCACTAATCACATGCAGTGATCCCAGCCCATCCCACTACAAACAATCTAAAGCTCCAACAGAAACCTACAGCAACAAAATCCAGCCCTCTCACATCTTCCCAAAGGCAGTACATTTGATCCGGATGATCAGCCCAACACCACGCACTTCTTTCACGTGGGAGTTCCCTCCGAGTTTCTGCTCTAACTTTTAACTGAGATGTTCTTCTTTCTACCGAACCACTGGCCAAGAAAAGCTAAGCATAAATTCTTGAAGTCTGTCTTATTCGATGATGTATAACAATGAAAAAAGAACAAGTGTAAACAATGTAGACTTCAACCTGAGATAATGTTAATTCAGATTCAGATTCAGTGTAGGAGCAGAGATATATGTCCAAAATCACTTGTTGAAGCAAAAGCAAAAGGATCATTACGAATCCAAAAGCTAATCTAGAGCGCGCACGTGCACACATAATAAAAAAATGATGTGCCCAAGAACGAAGAGACTACAGGCTTGTCCAGAGTCAGCATCAAAATGATCTTCTCCAAACTATGAGAAAAATGACACAAAATAATTAGCTATACACAATGTTCCAGTGGAGAAAGCATTTGAGAAGCACTCTTTCACAATCAAATCTTCAGACTCAGAATCATGTCATGGTTGTCCCAATCTTATAGTCTCATGCTTCATGCCACAGCAAAAATCCAATCGATGAGAGAGAGAGAGAGAGGGAGGGGGGGGGGGGTTGTACCTATGCTAATTCTCTAATCTTTTCTCTTGCAGCAATAGCATTAAAACGGAAGACAAGTCAAACTAATAACCACGTATAAAAGCATAGTGAGTACAAATGGTAGGGAAGAGCTCTGCCGGAAGGTGATAGTGTTGCTTCTCTTGTGCAGCTTTCACAAGGGAAAGAAGCTCGAACGGACAATTTAATTTTTTTTAAAATTTTATCAATTAACATAATACCCAACAATGGAATCATAAACAAATGATAAGGTTTTTAACTTGACAATGTCATCCTTACATTAAAAGGGACAATACAGAAATTATCGAAGAAAATACATGTGATTTGATCCGAAGCACTGATTTTACTTTAAAGGTACAGATGACTTTGAGCAAATAAACTTGTTTAAATCAGTAAATTTTTTTCGTCACATTGGTGTTGATTTTGTTGAGTGTGAAGCTTCTCTCTGGTCGCCCCACCTGTCTCTCTCTTTCCATGATTTCAAGGGTTTGTTCGGACAAGCCTCTTTCTTTGGAATATGTAATATTTATTGGAAATTAAAAGTTTGATAATTACCCTAAAAGAAAGGACAAGGGAAAAAAAATTATAGATCATATTCTGATACATTGTAAAGTCTTTTAATATAACATAATAAATGAAAAAGGAAAAAATAAGCCAGTTCCTAGCTGACCTTGGACTTAATCGGTGCTATCAAGTCAAAAGGTTT
>JAGVVM010007036.1:0-38731 GCA_019149425.1 Psidium friedrichsthalianum
AAAACTTTTCCTTTCTTGCCCGTGCACGTAAGAAGCACCATTGGGGAGAGAAGGATGAGTTGCGTCGAGGGGCTGAGCATGAGGCGAGAGGAACTCGTGGACTGCCGTCATTGAATCCCAGAGTCGTCAGCTAAAGTGAGATCAAGAGAGCTTGATTGGTCACGCCTATGGGAAATGAAGAAGAATAAGAAGAAGAAGAGGAGGAGGAGGAGGAGAGAGAAGAGAGAGAGCCCTTAAGTAGTGAGGTATAGGTGGTGAAGTTAGGGTTTGTTTAAGGGGTTCCGCAGTTCAACCGCGAACCAATTTCGCTTTGGACCGATATTACTTTAATGAACACAACTAATCACAAATGATTGGTCCAATATTAAGGTGCCTAACTACATCATTATCTCAAATAGTCCACAATGCTCAAGCTTATTAATCCTCAATGACCATCTCTAACAATCCATGCCCTTTATTGACTAATCTACTCGTAAAGATTTAGGTCGTCTAGAGGGCTACCCCCTAGGCCGACCCCGACCGGGGCCGTGGGTAAGGCCATCACGGCCTCCCATGCTGCAGGCGAGGGCACAAAGGCCCCCAGCAAGGCCATCGTAGCCGCGCCTGCCACAGGTGAGGGCTTTCGCACCTTGGTTAGCGAGGCCGCAATGGCCTCGATCAGGGCCTTCACGACCAATGAAGGTTGGTGATAATGCTCATTGGCACAAGATGAAAAAGATAAAACAAAGAGAAAAAAAAAATCAATAAAAAGAAAGGGAGAAGAAAAAATTACAAAACAAATGTCTATGTCAACTCTAGACATGCCACATAGGACGATTGGTGTTCACATTAATGATTTCTAGCTAATAGGACTCAATTGATAAATTGTCAAAAGGTTTAGGACTCGATTAGCAAAAATTGAAAGATTAAGACTAAAGTAATAAAAATGTAATAGATTTAAGACTTTTTAGATCCAACCTCAATCATCGGCATACAGCCTCTAGCCAACACAACACAAGGGTGACGTCTGCTCATGCCAATGCCAATCTCTCGGAACGATGACGATGGGGTGTCCGGTTGACGAACACGTGACGGCAGAACGAAGGTGATGACCGGCGGCGAGAGAGGGTGGCTGAAAAGGCTAACAGTTTAGGTGCGTGGGTAAGCCCAATGCAAAGGTCAACATCGACGGTCTTATCAAGCTTACGAGCGGCAAGTCCCGTATTAAGTGGCCAATACGAGATCGAGACCCAAGGAATTACCCACGGTACACGTCAATTTTTGTCCCCTCCTAAAGCACCTGATTGCATTCATTAGAGAATAAAACCAGTCTAAAACAAAGAACTTACATGGTTGTCTAGTCTCCATCTTGCAGAATACGCGCGATAGAATTGCAGATTCCGAGATCCCACCGCACTTTCAACTCACAGCATCTTCGATCAGACCAAACGGGAGGTTGAGTTTGATGGCCGCACTTCGTTTGGTTCATCATTTGTAAAGGCCGGACTTTGGAGTTTCAAAGTTCTTTGGATGAATGCAAATCATATTTGGCAACATTTTTTTAGGGTTTCGGATAGCGGTGATCGATTCCCTATCCAGTTCGATTCTCCTTAAGAATCGAAAACCGGATCGGTAGTCCGAGTTCCCAATTTACTGGAACCGGGAACCGGACTGTCGGTTCAGTTCTATTTCCGGACGGTTCCATTGGACTGATAACATGCACAAAAAAAAGTGCATCGTAATTATTTGCTCATCGATCATTCTCTTAAAGAAAGTATTTCCTTTACATTGCATCAAGACAATTAGGGCTCAGGTTGGAACCTTTTGTAACTTCATTGAGTGATGAACATTGCACCGTGAGACTTTTTTAACAAGTAAACATTGTGTTAGTTTTAAAAAATTAAAAAAATTGGTCGATCCGATCCGAGCGGTCCAATCCGGTCTTATGTCCTTGGAACCTAGAACCGAACCAAATCCCTAGAACTGGGAACCGGACCACCGGTTCCGGTCCGGTCCGGGGGTCCCGATCCGGTCGGTTAGATTTGTTCACCCCTAATTTCGGGGAGACGCAATTGTATCTCCCAAGCTTTCTAAAGCCCAGTGAGGGAATGGAGCCTTGCTAGAAAACTTACTGTAGAGCATCTTTACATGATCAATAGTTTGCAAATCCTTTGATTAGTTCAATAACCAAATTAAGGAAGCTCGACATGATTTCTTTTCCTCGAAAAAAGTGCTAAACTTGGTTTTCAGTACGAATAATGAAATGATTAGAAGTACAAGGGTTTTCAAATTGATATTAGAGAAGAATTGTATATAGCCACAAGCGCAAGGCACTTCACCTCGTTTGGGTGAGCGCAACCCCGAGCACATCAACGTTGGGGCCATGCGTGGTTTGGATCGTCACAACCCAACCGAGGCACTGCGTTCATCGGCCCAGGCGGGACAGATCTCATTTACAATAGGTTGAGCCAAGTGAGTGGCTCGATTAAGGTCGCGCGATCTCGACGAAGGCAACAACCTTGATGACTGAGCGATTACCACCAACGCTCTTCTCTCTCTCTCCCCCTCTCCATTTTTGCCTTGACAATATAATGTATAAGGAATTTACGGAATATATACACTAGAGTTCTAAACTTATCATGAACATACGATTGAATCTCAGAACTTTTAAAAGTAAAATCAAATATTGAAACTTATCAAATTGATGCAAACAAATCATTCCTTGGATTTGACTAATGAAAATGCTTATGTGACTTTTTTCTTATTGGTCCAAATCCTAATTGTTAACATCAAAATTTTTAATTAAATTAGATTATAAATAAATAAATAAATCCCAAATACCTAATGGGCACTGTGGCCGCCATACTATCACGGGGAAGACCTGGCTGGCGGCCCTTCCCTAGATCTCGGGGCGAGGATCGACCATCGCCAAAGCATTGTTTTTATTTTTTTGTCAGTTTGTGTCATTTTTAAAAGAAAGTTTTGTACTTCTTTTTATTCTAATTTAATCTAAGATGTAGTGTTAGAATTACGGAAACCCTTTATTACATTTTTTAAAAGTTTTAGTACTTAATTGCCCTTCCGCCATTGATCTCAAGAATAAATAAGTCCTTAAAAGTAGGACAAGACGTTGAAAAATGTTGAATGATCGAAACAACTAGACATCTATAGGAGCTCATCAAATGTCGACAATCACCAAGTTGGTTGACGCTAGCCCTATCGATATTAAAGCCAAGCCCTATGTTGCAGGTGAGGGAGGCCTCGCACAGCGAAGAGAATAGTGGTGGCGATAACACGAGAGAGACTAAAGAGGGTATAAGCATTTTTCTGATGTGAGCTACATTAATAAATATTGTAATTACCGTTATACGAGATTGGTTTAATCTAATATGGGGCTCACTGTTGTGGGTCAAGTTGAACCTGATTTGTGACGAAAGGGTCTGGCTAAAAACTCTATAAATAGAGCTTAAATCACTCATCTAACCCTAATGTATGAACAGGATTATAGAGGAGAAGGGTTTGAGCATTGAATCGTCGCTATTTCATATCAAGAACGATGAATTCCAAATCAAGTGCATAAATTCCTTTATTCCGTTATAGTGCTTCGCGATCCTAGTGATGGTGATCTAGGGCGCTGTTCTAAGGTTTTAATTGCGGCTTACAAAGGGTTAGGAGGGTTACTCCCAAGACAAAAGAGAATCATGGTTGGAGGGGTGAGGGCCTGGACAAAGAGCCGGAGTCGTCGGCGTCAAAAGTAGGGACGACGGCGACGAGTGGCTAGTGGTGTGCGGCTGAGGGTGGGGGAATCCCAACTGTGGTAATCCCAGTTGCGGCATTAACCCCTTTCAATTGGAAAAAGGTTTACTCGAATGGAGCATATTCAACATAGTATACTTAGGTTTTGTAAACTAACTTGAACACCTCTCCCTGCTCCAAAAGAAAAAGAATCGGCATCAGAATCACAATTTTTTGACCAGTCAAAAGAACCGCTCTAAATCTGAACTCTGAAGACCAAGAACAAGAATTTTGCTCCATTAAGGCACTGGCGCATTGACCAACTATTTTGTCCTTTGAACCAAGAGACAACTACGTTACCCCCAAAGGCCCCAGTTAATTAATTACCACAAGAGAGGGATGACATATTTGAATGCGTCATCTCGAAAGAATAAGCAATACCATACAATATCATGATGCGAACATAGCAAGAGACTAGAAATGTATTTATGGATGTCACTAATAATTATGTCCTAGGAGCATGTCAGGAACGACTAGAAGAAGATGCCGACGACGAAGATGGCTCGAATTTGTAGTACTTATCGACAGCAACAGACACGTCCCAAGTGCACCTGATACCCTTGGGAATGATCACCAAGTCTCCCGCGGCAAACTCCACAAAGTCCGAAGACGACGCCGGCACCGACGCCGACGAATATGCCTTGACCTTGCCCTTGAGAAGGTAACACGTCTCTTCTGCATCAAACTTGAGCCGATACTTCCCAGGTGGGCAAGCCCATCTTCTCACCAGGAAATAATAAAAAGGAGACGGACAACAGAGAAAAATAGGTTAACTGTTTATCCACATCTGCGAGTAGTTCAGTTGGATCATGCAAAATCAACTCTCTACTTTCTTAAAGGCCAGGACTAGAACTTTCCTGTGCCATGTTACTTTTTCCAGTATAATTCTCTTCTCTATTAGGTTCCGTATTCCCTAAATAAATGGAGGGAACTTGGAGACTTCTAGCTAGGGAAGGTAGACCCTAGGTCAGCTTCGGCTTATGACTGCGGGGTAGGCAGGTATAGTAGTCTCCCGTGTTCGGAACCATAAAATGACGTTATGAAGATTTCAGCCGCTAACTGGACTTTCAAAGGCGTACAACGGACTTATTAATAAATAAGCCCACATCAAAATTTTCGACGTTTAAATCAGCCTGGCACTAAAACAAACTTCTATACGAAGGCGAAAAAACAACATTACTTTCGACACAAAAGTAAGTCTCTGTACACAACTTTTCAGTCACAAAAAGTCCTTTTCCTAAGCTTTGTGCAGTAAGTGTTCTTGTGGGTTTTCTAATTTTGTCTTATCTCAATCAAATTTGACATACTAACAGTTTCCAACTTTCATAGAAGGAATGAAAAGTTATTTTTTGACATGAGAGAAGTGAGATAAAAAAAGATTTCTTGCTAACATTACTTGGCCTCTCCAGAAATAGATACAGTGCATAGCGTGGAGAAAGTTTCCTAGTCATTATTCGATTATTATAACTATGTAAAGAATGTCGTTATGTTAATCTAACTCCAGCTATTATAACATAATAAAATTATCTTAATTACCGTTACTTTAGATGGAAAGCCTTGCCCTTTTAAAACAGAGATTTATTGATAATCTTGTTAAGTTATATTGAATTAAGAATTAGCAGTAATTATGGTTATTGTGTTCCTACATCATAGTTTTTTTTGACAATGTCATGTTATAAGCACTTTTTATATCGAAAAATTAATAATCATTATAATTAGGAAACTCTATTTAATACCAAAATATTTTGACTAAATCATGTTCTTGCCGTTGTGCAAGTTTAATTTCTCTTTTATATCGAAACTCTATCAAAAATAGGAAAATCTATAATAGACTTGTGCAGCACAAATTTTCTCTCATATATAATTGGAAGTATTTCTTTTGGGCCCCGTTTATCTCACGAAAAAACGAATGATTTTAAAATATTTTCCAAAAATAATGAATTGTTTCGTTGAAAAAATTATCAAAAAATAATGTTCATTGAAATAAAATTTTATGTGTAAACATTTTCGTGGATTTTGAAATTTTTTTTTCCGTTCATATCTATAAACAATATAAGCGATTATTTTTAGGAAAAATATTTTTCATATCATTTTTTTTACACAAAGCAAATAGAATCTTAAGGAAAAGAAAAAAAAAAACTCGAGTTCTGGGAGATGATGATGGTCAAAAAAAGAATAATCTCCAGGAAAATGCGATATGAGAGAAAATACCAAATTCCAAGTCAAATCTGGATGTCACGACCACGTGCGATGGACGTTGCATGACAAAGGAGAATTAAATAGCGGCATGGGCATGAACAGGATTTAGTCAAAATATTCCGTTGGTATTCATAGGGCGAGCAGATAATGATAATGTCCAGCCATCTCTTCCCCAGTCGATCTTCTTTTAAGTTTTTGCCTATTTATAACCCCACCACGACACTAACCATTGCTCTTTCATTCTTCTTCTTTCCTAAGGAAGATCTCTCTCTCTCTCTCTCTCTCTCTCAGCGCAAGGCAGTAGAAGGAAGGAAGCATCAGGTAAACCGATTTATCTTCTTTGTCAATAATGGCTGCGGTCTCGAACCCAAGTAGTTCTTTGGAGAATCCGAAGATCATTATCGAAAGGAACCCTTCGGAGACCAGACTGTCTGAGCTGAACATCAAGTGCTGGCCCAAGTAAATCTTCTCTCTCTCTCTCTCTTTCTCTCATGTCGCGATGTTCCTTGACATATCCTGCCGGAGAGTTGGTGTGTGAGTATGTCAAACATGACATGATCAGACAAACCTAGAACAACCAGGGTAATGAGCAGATACTGAGAAAGCGAGCTCCAAAGGCGCTTTTTGTGACTGAGAATTGAGAAGAAAAACTTAATCTTGAGCGAGAAGTAATGTGTGTTGATTCTTCGCCTTCGTATAGAAGTTTCATTCAGTTTGGCTCTTCCAAACTTCGGAAAATTATCAACCAAGGATATTAAGCCAATAAGTCGGTTGATACGCACTTTGCAAAGCACAGATTGACCTAGCAGGAAGCTGAAGCTTCCCTTCTATGATTCCGAACACGGGAGACTACTATACCTGCCTACCCCGCAGTCATAAGCCGAAGCTGACCTAGGGTCTACCTTCCCTAGCTAGAAGTCTCCAAGTTCCCTCCATTTATTTAGGGAATACGGAACCTAATAGAGAAGAGAATTATACTGGAAAAAGTAACATGGCACAGGAAGTTCTAGTCCTGGCCTTTAAGAAAGTAGAGAGTTGATTTTGCATGATCCAACTGAACTACTCGCAGATGTGGATAAACAGTTAACCTATTTTTCTCTGTTGTCCGTCTCCTTTTTATTATTTCCTGGTGAGAAGATGGGCTTGCCCACCTGGGAAGTATCGGCTCAAGTTTGATGCAGAAGAGACGTGTTACCTTCTCAAGGGCAAGGTCAAGGCATATTCGTCGGCGTCGGTGCCGGCGTCGTCTTCGGACTTTGTGGAGTTTGCCGCGGGAGACTTGGTGATCATTCCCAAGGGTATCAGGTGCACTTGGGACGTGTCTGTTGCTGTCGATAAGTACTACAAATTCGAGCCATCTTCGTCGTCGGCATCTTCTTCTTAGTCGTTCCTGACATGCTCCTAGGACATAATTATTAGTGACATCCATAAATACATTTCTAGTCTCTTGCTATGTTCGCATCATGATATTGTATGGTATTGCTTATTCTTTCGAGATGACGCATTCAAATATGTCATCCCTCTCTTGTGGTAATTAATTAACTGGGGCCTTTGGGGGTAACGTAGTTGTCTCTTGGTTCAAAGGACAAAATAGTTGGTCAATGCGCCAGTGCCTTAATGGAGCAAAATTCTTGTTCTTGGTCTTCAGAGTTCAGATTTAGAGCGGTTCTTTTGACTGGTCAAAAAATTGTGATTCTGATGCCGATTCTTTTTCTTTTGGAGCAGGGAGAGGTGTTCAAGTTAGTTTACAAAACCTAAGTATACTATGTTGAATATGCTCCATTCGAGTAAACCTTTTTCCAATTGAAAGGGGTTAATGCCGCAACTGGGATTACCACAGTTGGGATTCCCCCACCCTCAGCCGCACACCACTAGCCACTCGTCGCCGTCGTCCCTACTTTTGACGCCGACGACTCCGGCTCTTTGTCCAGGCCCTCACCCCTCCAACCATGATTCTCTTTTGTCTTGGGAGTAACCCTCCTAACCCTTTGTAAGCCGCAATTAAAACCTTAGAACAGCGCCCTAGATCACCATCACTAGGATCGCGAAGCACTATAACGGAATAAAGGAATTTATGCACTTGATTTGGAATTCATCGTTCTTGATATGAAATAGCGACGATTCAATGCTCAAACCCTTCTCCTCTATAATCCTGTTCATACATTAGGGTTAGATGAGTGATTTAAGCTCTATTTATAGAGTTTTTAGCCAGACCCTTTCGTCACAAATCAGGTTCAACTTGACCCACAACAGTGAGCCCCATATTAGATTAAACCAATCTCGTATAACGGTAATTACAATATTTATTAATGTAGCTCACATCAGAAAAATGCTTATACCCTCTTTAGTCTCTCTCGTGTTATCGCCACCACTATTCTCTTCGCTGTGCGAGGCCTCCCTCACCTGCAACGTAGGGCTTGGCTTTAATATCGATAGGGCTAGCGTCAACCAACTTGGTCATTGTCGACATTTCGATGAGCTCCTATAGATGTCTAGTTGTTTCGATCATTCAACATTTTTCAACGTCTTGTCCTACTTTTAAGGACTTATTTATTCTTGAGATCAATGGCGGAAGGGCAATTAAGTACTAAAACTTTTAAAAAATGTAATCAAGGGTTTCCGTAATTCTTACACTACATCTTAGATTAAATTAGAATAAAAAG
This sequence comes from Psidium friedrichsthalianum, assembly GCA_019149425.1. Classification (NCBI taxonomy): domain Eukaryota; kingdom Viridiplantae; phylum Streptophyta; class Magnoliopsida; order Myrtales; family Myrtaceae; genus Psidium; species Psidium friedrichsthalianum. The sequence continues at coordinate 8,637 of JAGVVM010007036.1, forward strand.
AAGTACAAAACTTTCTTTTAAAAATGACACAAACTAACAAAAAAAATAAAAACAATGCTTTGGCGATGGTCGATCCTCGCCCCGAGATCTAGGGAAGGGCCGCTAGCCAGGTCTTCCCCGTGATAGTATGGCGGCCACAACGCCCATTAGGTATTTGGGATTTATTTATTTATTTATAATCTAATTTAATTAAAAATTTTGATGTTAACAATTAGGATTTGGACCAATAAGAAAAAGTCACATAAGCATTTTTCATTAGTCAAATCCAAGGAATGATTTGTTTGCATCAATTTGATAAGTTTCAAGATTTGATTTTACTTTTTAAAAGTTCTGAGATTCAATCGTATGTTCATGATAAGTTTAGAACTCTAGTGTATATATTCCGTAAATTCCTTATACATTATATTGTCAAGGCAAAAATGGAGAGGGGGAGAGAGAGAGAAGAGCGTTGGTGGTAATCGCTCAGTCATCAAGGTTGTTGCCTTCGTCGAGATCGCGCGACCTTAATCGAGCTACTCACTTGGCTCAACCTATTGTAAATGAGATCTGTCCCGCCTGGGCCGATGAACGCAGTGCCTCGGTTGGGTTGTGACGATCCAAACCACGCATGGCCCCAACGTTGATGTGCTCGGGGTTGCGCTCACCCAAACGAGGTGAAGTGCCTTGCGCTTGTGGCTATATACAATTCTTCTCTAGTATCAATTTGAAAACCCTTGTACTTCTAATCATTTCATTATTCGTACTGAAAACCAAGTTTAGCACTTTTTTCGAGGAAAAGAAATCATGTCGAGCTTCTTTAATTTGGTTATTGAACTAATCAAAGGATTTGCAAACTACTGATCATGTAAAGATGCTCTACAGTAAGTTTTCTAGCAAGGCTCCATTCCCTCAATGGGCTTTAGAAAGCTTGGGAGATACAATTGCGTCTCCCCGAAATTAGGGGTGAACAAATCTAACCGACCGGATCGGGACCCCCCGGACCGGACCGGAACCGGTGTCCGGTTCCCAGTTCTAGGGGATTTGGTTCGGTTCTAGGTTCCAAGGACATAAGACCGGATTGGACCGCTCGGATCGGATCGACCAATTTTTTTAATTTTTTAAAACTAACACAATGTTTACTTGTTAAAAAAGTCTCACGGTGCAATGTTCATCACTCAATGAAGTTACAAAAGGTTCCAACCTGAGCCCTAATTGTCTTGATGCAATGTAAAGGAAATACTTTCTTTAAGAGAATGATCGATGAGCAAATAATTACGATGCACTTTTTTTTGTGCATGTTATCAGTCCAATGGAACCGTCCGGAAATCGAACTGAACCGACAGTCCGGTTCCCGGTTCCAGTAAATTGGGAACTCGGACTACCGATCCGGTTTTCGATTCTTAAGGAGAATCGAACTGGATAGGGAATCGATCACCGCTATCCGAAACCCTAAAAAAATGTTGCCAAATATGATTGCATTCATCCAAGAACTTTGAAACTCCAAAGTCCGGCCTTTACAAATGATGAACCAAACGAAGTGCGGCCATCAAACTCAACCTCCCGTTTGGTCTGATCGAAGATGCTGCGAGTTGAAAGTGCGGTGGGATCTCGGAATCTGCAATTCTATCGCGCGTATTCTGCAAGATGGAGACTAGACAACCATGTAAGTTCTTTGTTTTAGACTGGTTTTATTCTCTAATGAATGCAATCAGGTGCTTTAGGAGGGGACAAAAATTGACGTGTACCGTGGGTAATTCCTTGGGTCTCGATCTCGTATTGGCCACTTAATACGGGACTTGCCGCTCGTAAGCTTGATAAGACCGTCGATGTTGACCTTTGCATTGGGCTTACCCACGCACCTAAACTGTCAGCCTTTTCAGCCACCCTCTCTCGCCGCCGGTCATCACCTTCGTTCTGCCGTCACGTGTTCGTCAACCGGACACCCCATCGTCATCGTTCCGAGAGATTGGCATTGGCATGAGCAGACGTCACCCTTGTGTTGTGTTGGCTAGAGGCTGTATGCCGATGGATTGAGGTTGGATCTAAAAAGTCTTAAACCTGTTACATTTTTATTACTTTAGTCTTAATCTTTCAATTTTTGCTAATCGAGTCCTAAACCTTTTGACAATTTATCAATTGAGTCCTATTAGCTAGAAATCATTAACGTGAACACCAATCGTCCTATGTGGCATGTCTAGAGTTGACATAGACATTTGTTTTGTAATTTTTTTCTCCCTTTCTTTTTATTGATTTATTTTTTTCTCTTTGTTTTATCTTTTTCATCTTGTGCCAATGAGCATTATCACCAACCTTCATTGGTCGTGAAGGCCCTGATCGAGGCCATTGCGGCCTCGCTAACCAAGGTGCGAAAGCCCTCACCTGTGGCAGGCGTGGCTATGATGGCCTTGCTGGGGGCCTTTGTGCCCTCGCCTGCAGCATGGGAGGCCGTGATGGCCTTACCCACGGCCCCGTCGGCCTAGGGTGAGGTAGCCCTCTATGACGACCTAAATCTTTACGAGTAGATTAGTCAATAAAGGGCATGGATTGTTAAAGATGGTCATTTGAGGATAATAAGCTTGAGCATTGTGGACTATTTGAGATAATGATGTAGTTAGGCACCTTAATATTGGACCAATCATTTGTGATTAGTTGTGTTCATTAAAGTAATATCGGTCCAAAGCGAAATTGGTTCGCGGTTGAACTGCGGAACCCCTTAAACAACCCCTAACCTCCACCACCTATACCTCACTACTTAAGGGCTCTCTCTCTCTCTCCTCCTCCTCCTCCTCCTCCTCTTCTTCTTCTTATTCTTCTTCATTTCCCATAGGCGTGACCAATCAAGCTCTCTTGATCTCACTTTAGCTGACGACTCTGGGATTCAATGACGGCAGTCCACGAGTTCCTCTCGCCTCATGCTCAGCCCCTCGACGCAACTCATCCTTCTCTCCCCAATGGTGCTTCTTACGTGCACGGGCAAGAAAGGAAAATTCTAGTTTGAGCCCGTTTCATCATCGATTTGGCTCCCGTTTCTGTGAGAATCAATCCCAAGCAAGTAGACTTCTAAACATACGACTAGACTGATCATTTGTTGTTCGAATTGGTGTGAGATCGTGAATTTTTGGGTGTGTATGTCGAATTAAAGAAGCCTGCACCCGTAGAGGCAAACGATGTTGCATGTTAGGTCTGTTACTTCTAGTAGCGCCAATGGGTCATGGCTAATCCGAATCTATGGGTGAATCGTCAAGAATTTCATTGGGTTGGTTCAAATTATGGATATCCCCTGTGGAGGAATGTTCGGCCATGTACCATGCTAGGGGAGTGTCTGAGGGATTTCGTTTGCTCTTATGTTGCCTACGCTTGTTTAGTTTTGGATGATGGCTTTGGGTATTTAGAATTTATGGATGAATTGTCCTAGATGTCAACGAATAGCCAAGAAGCAAGGATTTAGTCGGGAGAGCTTTTGGTAGAGAGTCTTAGAGGAGGTTTTGTCAGGATTCGTAGCTTGGGTTGACACTCGCATTGGTAATCTTTCGTACGCTTACCCTTGAAGGATGTTGTCATTGATTTCTCGGAGGATTGAATTATGGTTAATGTTTACTCGATTCGATGAGGAATGGTAGATTAATTGTTTGATTAGAAGTTTATCTCGTTGAGTTTCGGCTCACCCTCATTAATATAACTTTTTTCAGATGAGCTAGTCGGCAAGGTAAAGCAGTCATGGAAAGCGGAAGCCATGGATGATTAATAATGTAGATTATAGCACGAAAGGTGTCCCTTTTGTGTAATCCTAGTTGTTGTCCTTTACAAATGAATAATGTAACTAAGCGGCTATTTATGTGTAAATCAGATGAACTTTTTTTTTTAAATTTAAACTTTTGTAATATAAGTTAGTGAACCTATTGAGGCCATATCCCTTTAGGTGTGCCTACTCTTAATGAATGCACTTGTATGTTGGCCTCGCCTGTTTGTATTAGACTTCCACATGCGCCCTCAATGTTATATGTTGTATCATATTAAAATAGATCGCGTGATTTAACAAAGAAGGCGGCGGACTGGGACTTTGGTACGTCCTCGCCTAGTTTGGACAAGGCATTCATGGCTAGCAAGGGTTGTTAATGACTTATAAAGAGAAAAAAATAAAAATAAAAAATATAAGAAAAAAATTCAAATTTTTTCAAAGAAATCAATAAAATTATTCACTTCAGCACCAATCGTAACATGTAAGACAATTGGCATTTACATTAGCGATTTTTGACTAACAAAACTCAATTAGAAAAATTAAAATATTTATTATTGAATTAACAAAAGTACAATAAATTTAGGACTTTTCAAACAATTTCTCTTAAAAAGGGTGGGGGGTACTTTATGAAAACAAACTACAATCTTGTAAATCGATTTATTTTATCGACTCTGATATTTTTTCATTTTCCTATGAAAAATCTTGCACTAGACTCTAGCCTAAGCCTGTCGACGAGCATTCCTCCCCTACTTCTAGTTCTCAAGTAGCATCTCGCGCCCGCGGTAAAATAATAGAAATGAAGATAAACATATCAAGAATCACTGGAAAACTCCATTGGATTAAATTAATCCGAGGCAAATTCCATTTTGCATATTATTATTCCCCCGGATTTATACTAACAAAAGAATATTGGGAAAATATCCATCGAATTCTCGTGTTTTATTTAATGTGCGGGAGACCTGAAAATTGAGAATAATCCTTGAAATTTTCAGACAAAAGGCTCCGAGCGTGCGAAAGTAGCCACTCCGTCCATGCCACGTGCCTCGTCCCGCGCGTGCATTTAACATCAACGATCATCAATTTGCCCGCAAGCAAAGCAGTGAATTGCCAACTGCCACGCCGGTTTTTTTTTTTTTTTTTTCAATTTAACGTGGAAACTGCTTAATAAATTTAGAATTCTAAGGAATTAGTGAAAATGCACGGAATTCTAATAATGAATTGACAAAATGAAAGTATTGCATTACCTCAAACTTAATAATAAATTACGGCATAAAGATTTGGCTCGGTAAAAAACAAACACACTAGAGAAATAAAATTTCAAAAAAAACATACGAATCAGTCCAATGCAAATAACGTAGTCAACTTGATTTCGATGGCATATTGTCATCATCCGCTTCGTAACGTGGGAAGTGTCTCTTTAGCATCATGTTCTCTTGGGAGCCAAAAAGTGGATACCACCGTCATTTTTCAGATTCCTGCGAATTGGCCTTCTGCCTATTGTCCCCGCCCCAAATGACCCATTCGCCCGTGTCGAAAGTGAATTGTCGCGATGTAGTTGATGCCGATGGGTCGAGCATGCTACGAGCCCTCGTTAAAAGAACATGGAAACGCGAAGCTTTGGCCTTCCAACACCGCAAGAACATCAGTGTTGTTTTTTTCTCGAATCTCTCAATGCAATTATAGCGGAGTTCCCGGAACCATATCCTGGCAGGAATGGTGTCTATAGATTGTGTAGCCAGATCCTCCCTTGGGCTAGGGTCGTCATGCATCAACCTATTCACCCAGCTCCAAATTTTCGTAATATCAAGCAACGTGAATTAACTTATCAAGAATTCTATATCAATCTTAAAAACAGAAAAAAAAAGGTCAAACAACACGGACGTGTTCCATACCTCAAGAATATCTACATTCATTTCTCAATTGAAAAATATGTTTTCGAAAAAATAACAGGATCGTGTCAGGCTTGATTAGGCTCGCACCTGATATCGAGCATGGCGTGCTTGACATCGGCTGAAATCAAACAAGCCGATCTCGAACATTCGTCTAGTTTAATTGAGTTCGAGCTACTTAACTCACTTTCACTCCAACCGCAAAAAAATTGTTTTTTCTTTTTTTTATTTTTGGGTTCAAGTTGCTGCGAACAAACTGAGAGAACTTGATCAACTAATTTGCAAGTGTTTTCTGGTTTTATGGTTGGAAATAAGCGAGGCAAGAAGCGTTTTTTCCCAATGAAATGATCGGAATAAAGACAATATAATTCTCGATCACCCTTCTTTTCTCTCTCTCTCTCTCTCTGTCTGTCACTTCACTCTCAGTCTCCCTCATCTCTCCCATCTTTCCAAGATCTCTCTTTTGTTCTCTTCCTCTCTCTCTCTCTCTCTCCAGATCCGCCGCTTCGCTGCTGGCCATTCTCACTGCTTTTGAGCAGAGCAACCTTTCCGTCACCCATACGCGCGAAGGCACGCCTTTCGCAGCACCCGCGTCTACTCATCCGGAACCGCGACCGCGTTCCATGGATCTACGCCCTCCTCCTTCGGCATTGCCTCGTCCCACCTTCCTTTCCTAGGGTTTTCGCCCGACCCCCCAACGCTGTTTCACTTCCTCCCCTCTTATCTCCCCCAGCTCCGGGACACATGCGCTCTCTTTCTCCGGCCGGATTCTTCCGCGGAGTCTCTCGCCGCCCTCGGCCTGCGGACGCTCGGTGCGTCTCCGGTGAGGCCAGCGCGCGCCGGGGCCCCTGCTTCTGACGATGCTGTGTGTGGTGGGGGGTTTTGTCCGCGTGAAGGAAGATGCCGCTGCGCGCTCTGATCCCGGGCCTTCTCTCTCTTCTCAATTTGCTTTTTCTCTGCTCAGGTCGGGTTTGTTTCGTTTTCCCTTCAATTGTCTCTTGTTTTGGCTGCTTGCGGTTCTTCTTGATTTTAGCACTTTGATGTGTCTCGGTTCGCTGGAATCTGCTGGTTCGAGTGTTTCCGACAATAGTGCGTGAAGAATTGAGAAATGTAGCTTCAATTTCATTTGTCGGTACCCAAGGAGCTTAGAGCTATCAATAGCAATAGGGAGAAAGAAGAATAGTTTTGTTTGGAGAAAAGAAGAATAGTTTGTTGCGATACTTTGGATAATCCTCTTATGGTTTGAGGAAAAAAAAATGTTAATGCCAGCTAGTCAAATCCTTTAACGCACGATATTCTGCGATAATATATGGAATAGACTATCAGGATTTATGCCTCGGTTTGTTTGTTAGTGACCATTACAATGGGTTTTAGAAAGCGAAGCTACAAAACATGTGTTTTGACTGACACGGAATTAGTTTGAATGGTGTATTTGCCTTTACGTGAAGTATGTTGCTCACAAGAGAATATCTAAAGAAACCATAGTTTTGTTCCTTTGCTTGACAGAATTTATCTCAGTGAAGGAGCATACTCTTCTCATATGTCAGCTCATTAAAAGAGTGCATTTTAAGTAATTCCATTTGACTCACATAATGTGTTCCTTTCACTGTGATTTCTTGAGCACTGCCTCTTCTCTGTTCAAGCTAGAATTGCCTCATGGAAGAAATTCAAATAAAAAAAATGTCGTTGCATTCTCTTTTGAAGAACTCATAATGTGCATAAATAGCAAGATGTAGAAGATGCCTCATTACCTGAGCTAAGCCGAGTATTTAACTAAATGTTTATGCATATTAAAAAGGGGTGACATGCATAGCCCTTGATTGTTTTCATTCACATGAAAATGAAAGAGTTTACTCATGGGTGCTTTTTTTAATCATTTCTATTTATGAACTAGTCTATAACTTTAAAAAATCTGGAAAACAAACTACCCACATGTTTAACAGGTCGTTACTTTTTATGTCAGGGCTCCCTTCCTCACATATATACTTGTTTCCCTCTCTTCAGCCGAGTCAGCCATTTTTAGCTAGAAGGTCGACAGAAAGTGGTAAGTGTTCTGAGCAATGATCAGGCATAAGTGCTTTATGCTGTTGAAACTGAATGATCTTGCTTAGTGGCTACACTTGTCCATCTTTCTTAATCTCATCCGAAGGTTTCTATTAAGTGATCGAGTGTACCTATTAAACTGCTCATAAGTCGTCATGCATTTATGGTACTGTTAGAGAAAACAATCATATGCACATGTGGGTCACATATGGTGTTTTTCCATCTCATGCAGCCAGAATACTTCTGACAAGTGTGTCATCTGCTCTGTCTAAATATTCCCGGAAGCAGTTTTGTTAGGCTTCCTTTGGGATCATCCCTAGCACCAGCACCCTCTCTCAGTTATTCTGGTGTGTACCTGGATCTGTGTTCATTATTGTTTGGCCCTTGGTCGTAATTGTCTTTTCACTTACTGTTCAATAATTTGTTCTAGCTCCTACTCCCAGTCCTAACAGTCCCCTGGCAAGACGCCGTGGCCATCATCACCATCGTGCCCAGACCTCATGTGGCTGCTCCTTCCCCCTTGAAAGGACCAGGTTTAGGTTAAAAATATGAAGCATTTTTTATTAGCAGTTATGTTTTCTGGAAATGTTTACTTCATTTTATGCATGAGATGTATGCTTGAAAGTTGGTGGATAAGGTTTGAGTTGAAATTGCGTTTTGTTTGGATTAGAAATTATCACTCTGAATCTGTTTTTGTGTTTTGTGGAGTAAATAGTAACTTAGACAGCATGAAAAACTGAAGCTAGTGGAGAGCCATACTTTCACTAGTCTAGAAACTTATGTGATATCCAGAGCGCAGAACACAAAAGTAGGCATTACATCGGCATAAGTTGCTACTCTAATAGTGCATTGGCTGTCTTTTTTAACAGTCTAGCATTTTGTTCCTATAACTGGACTGTACCAATATGAAGATAGTGCTCTTGCATCTTTTTGTGTTTTTCTTGGCCACAATGTACCACAAAGCAGATGTTTTAATAGCATTTGTCTTCAACTGATTGTGCGTTGCTCTGTCTCGTTATTAATCCCCAGCTTCAATATTTTCATTGTGTTAAACTTTTCTTCCTTTGGTGCTCTTGTTATAAATTCTATCCTGTTGCTTGAAACCCAAAGAAACAAAAGTTCTGCTGTTTAAATAAGTGAGGTTCTGGCAGGTTGTGATCAAATTTGTGTGGAACCACTTACAGCAACTCCTTTGGTTTCACCTTGTGGTTGTGTGTTTCCAATGAAAGTCAGGCTTCTCCTAGATGTAGCTCCTTATGCTGTCTTTCCAGTGATGAATGAGCTAGAGATTGAGATCGCCGCTGGCACATATTTGGAACAAAGCCAAGTGAAGATAATGGGTGCAAGTGCTGATAGTCAAAATCAAGGGAGGACCATAGTCGATATAAACTTGGTTCCGCTGGAGAGAAGTTTGATAATACCACTGCAATATTGATATACGGCAGGTTTTGGCATAAAAAAGTTCTCTAAATACTTCACTCTTTGGTATTTACCAAGTAATGTACATTACTTATACGGGTAATAGTCTAACTCTCCTTGCAATTGGCTTCTAAAGGTTTGTTTTTGTCACTGAAAGAGTTCTTGTCAGCATGCCTTCATCACCCCCATTTGGGATTTCAACAGCAATGGACCCGCTGGAGCTTCTGGAGAATTCCCCATTACTGCAAATTTTTCCCAACAAGAACCAGAGGATGAATGGTAGAACCATTGCGATAATATCCTTATCTTCCTTTGTACTTCTGTTGGTTCTGATTGGAGGATTCGCCATATTATTAAAATGGAAGAAGTTTGGGAGACCATCCAGTGCTGTTGGTCCAGCATTCACCTCCTCCATAAACAAACGATCTGGTATGTTCTGGGGTCTACCTTACTTCATGGGAAGCAACACCTTATCACAATTTTTTTGTTAGTGGCAGTGTAAATAGTTCCCCGTGCTTTCGTTTAGCAGTTTAAGTTTTTTGGATTAGATCCTTTTACAGGAAATGCCTAGGGCTGATTCATTTGTCACCCTAAACTATTAAATAGTTTCATGCTGGTATGTTTATTCATTTATTCATTGTTGTTTGACTCCGGTGTGTGCTTCATATGGTTTGCAGTTTGCATAGGCGAGGTTTTTCTTCTTCTTCTTCTTCTTTTTTTTTTACATCGCTTCTTCGTGAGATTTGTCATTGTCTTAAATGCATGTCATTTTCTCACTAAATAGCTTAAGCATGCTGTCTCTTATGTTGGTCTTCCAAAGGTCAAAGGGAAAAGGAAATGTTATTCTTATGTACAACAAGTTAATTCCTTGGCATATGATCTTTTCCTCCAGCTAGTGCAGGTTTTTCTTTGGGTCCATGATCTTCTTTCATATTTGGTCAGCTGAGTTTTAAGTCACTATATAAGCGATGCTGTGTGACTGGTTGTTATGCATGATGCCTTTAGAATTAGAGATTGGTCGAAAAAACAAGGATATGGGCTCTTGTAGGTGGGAAGCAAAAAATATCTATCTGGTTTTGTCATCAACCACAGTTTTTTTTTTCACTTGTTAATGTTTACATATGTGTAGGTATTGGTTCTATCTTATCTAGTAGCATTGCAAGCTCATTATCTGGATCGCCAATATCCACCATGGCTCCTTGCATGCTCTCTGTTAAAACATTCGGCCTAGCTGAGCTTGAGAAAGCAACTGATAAATTTAGCTCCAAGAGGGTTTTGGGTGAAGGGGGATTGGGCGGGTTTACAAAGGGATCATGGAAGATGGAACTGAAACTGCAGTTAAGCTGCTTACAGAGATCAGCAGAATGGTGACCGTGAGTTTATTGCTGAAGTAGAGATGCTAAGCAGATTGCACCACCGCAATCTCGTGAAGTTGCTCGGCATATGTATTGAAGGATCTCCACGCTGCCTAGTATACGAGGTTGTTTCACAATGGCAGTGTTGAATCCCACTTGCATGGTACGTACTCCCTATGAATTTTGTACTTTGAAAAGATAATATTTTGTCTGCGAAAATTATTTGTCTCCCTACTCTGCATGCTTCATTTATGTTGGACTAGTGGCTATTGTATTATTTCAGGTGCTGATAAGAAGGGGGGACCTCTTGATTGGGAAGCTCGGATGAAAATTGCCCTTGGAGCAGCTAGGGGGATTGGCCTATCTTCATGAAGATTCTAATCCCCGTGTGATACACCGAGATTTTAAGGCTAGTAATGTTTTTGCTGGAGGATGACTTCACTCCCAAGGTTCTGATTTTGGGTTGGCAAGGGAAGCAACTGAGGGGAGTCAGCATATATCTACTCGTGTCATGGGAACTTTTGGGTAATTGTCTTTGGCTTTTGTACATGATCAGGTCATATTGTTTATAGCTTATCATCAATAAGTAGTTCCCAGTACCTATTAACAGAGAAACTAGTCAGCTTATTTATGTAGAGCAATCTACGAATGTGAGAGCTGTGACCCCCCTTTTTCTTTTCATATGATTTTCCTTACTACACCAGACGCTGTAGCAGCGCTCATCTTCAGTTTTGCACCTGTAAGATCAGGTTTCCTTATCAGTTTAGGCAATGTTATTGAGTTTTACCGACTACATTTGAAAGCCAATTTGAGTTTGGATGATAGCATAGAACCTGATAGGTTCTTAACCTCAACCAGAGTACGATGCATTCCACATAAATGATGACTTTAGGCTCCGTAATTCTTGGTCCTCTCCTGGTTCGTTTTCCTCTTATTCTGCACGCTAGATATCTGTTTTACTCTTTTCTTTGTCTACTATGGGATAGTGCAAGTTTTGCAATTAGATAGTGTTAATCGCAATGCAATGACACATTTGACGCTTGTCTACTTGATATTTTTTACAGATATGTTGCCCCGAGTATGCAATGACTGGCATCTACTTGTCAAGAGCGATGTTTACAGCTATGGTGTGTATTGCTTGAACTTATAACTGGTCGGAAGCCTGTGGACATGTCCCAACCTCAGGGACAGGAAAATCTTGTAACGTGGGCACGACCTTTACTTACTAGTAGAGCGGGCTTGGAGCAATTGGTGGACCCCGCCTTGGCCGGAAGCTACAATTTTTGATGACATGGCTAAGGTGGCCTCTATCGCCTCCATGTGTGTACACCCCGAGGTGACACAGAGACCATTCATGGGTGAGGTTGTGCAAGCTCTGAAGCTTATTTACAACGATGCTGATGAGACTTGCGGGATTATTGCAGTCAAAAGGACTCTTCAGTTCTGGACTCCGACTTAAAGGGGGATTTGGTACCTTCAGATAGCAGTTGGTGGAATGCTGGTGGCGCCACCCCTCGTCTGACTTATGGGCATGCCACATCTTTCATCACGATGGAGTACAGTTCAGGCCACTTGAAGATGTGGAGAACAGACCATTTTCAGCTTCGGGTTTCATTGGGGACCATGTCTCTCTCCCAGTTCGGCATGGGAACAGATCAGGTCCTTTGAGGACGGCAAGAGCAAACCGGCCTTCTACAGATTGAGAGGAGGGAGTGTGAGCGAGCACGGCGGTCTTCTTCCTCAGCATTACTGGCATGATGGATATGAGGTATGAGGTTTTTCATTCAAGGGGCAAGTGTACAGTTCCAGTCGGCCAGGGTCTCTTTGGGTGGTCATTGGTGTAGTTTTCAAAAAATATGGTTTACCTAAAGCTGGGGAAGAGTAAAAAAAAAAAAAGACCTGCAAATGCTGATTCTGAACACACTGGTTCATCACGCCACAGGGTTGGCGCTTCTCCTCAGATGCTCTCTCTCCATTGTATATGTAGATGTATTAGCTTAATTCAATTTTGCATTGAATTGCAAGTTATCATGAATGTTTGTCTGCTAAGCTCGATTTAGCCTCCATAAACTTTGGAGCAAGCGGATCGCGGCTCGGGGGTGTGAGTTGGCAATATGGGATTTTCTTTGTTGTTCAGTCTTGCTTTTGGCTGAGTGAGCTTTGTTGATCGATAAAAGTAATTAGGACGGCTAATGGAGTATGATACGAAGGTTTCTAAATGGTTATTATCCTTTACCGTACAAAAGTAAAGTACATACATTCTGAATTCAGGCATTAGATCCTCAATCTTTAGGAGTAAATGTGTCGTATAAAGAGGTATTTCAAATTATGTCTTCCTTGCACTCTCTTTGTCCACTTGGTCCCCTTTCTTGATGTCTTTGATGAGCTTACTTCGTGGAATTGGGTAGCAACAAGAGTAAAGTTGGACTTGAGCTCATGAGATAAAGAGTCGATTCATCAAGCGTAATGACTGATTAGGTTCCGGTTTCAAGCCGGAGAATAGGTGAGGCCAATCCGTGGTTCTTTTTCACCGAATTGAATAGAGGAATTGAGGAGAGCAGGGAATGGATGGTCGAGCCAGTTCTAGTCGACGGTGTCTGTCGTTGGACCTTTGTCGGGCTGCCGGTGTCCCGACCCTTCTCTTTCTCGTTGCCTACTTCTTTCGTCTAGCTTCATGGGATTGTCCATGTCTAATTAGTGTTGTACCATCGTTGCTCATACGAGCTAGATCTTGCAATTCCTCGGGCTCGGCTCTGTCAGCAACGATGGCCTAGCACGTGGCTTGGTCGTGGTAGACAAGCCTCCACTTGTTGTACCAGAGAGAGAGAGAAACAAAAGGAGGGGATGTAACGTCGAATCATGATGTTGAAGAAAACGACGATGGCGACTCGGATCGAGTGGCGAGAACGTCCATTTCGACGGTTGAGTGCTGCCAGAGGATGCGGCTGGCGATAGCTGAGGGTCGGATCTAGCATCTTTATTAGGATTTTCCTATTGCTTGGGAGGGGAAGGAAATTCGACGATGATAAAATCATATGGGGGTTATTCGAAATAACATGATCGATTACGTTTGGCCGTCTGGATTTTTAATCATGATAGGCTATGAAATCCCAAGATTTTATCATATCCTCTTTAATATGTTATTTCGTGAGTCATAATAATAAAGTCGGATACATTCATATCGATATAAATGAATTTGAAAATGCAAAAATAGAGACCATACGAATTTCTCATAATTTATTACCGGATCGAGTAAGAGAGAGAAAATATAATCATTCACCTACACGATTATGAAAAGTTTTACCTCTCTTGTTACTTTCGTTAAATTTCAACATGAACCACAAAACTATGGAGGAGAAGAGATTTTGACTATCTTTCTACATTTATAGACTTCTGACGTGAATCAAAAAGCTAAGAAAGAGAATAAGTTTCGTCTCTTTTGCTGTTTTTGTAAAATTTTGTCATGAACTTAAAAAACTGCATAGGAGTCACAAATCTTCAATATGAACTACAGATATAGAGGAGAATGATATGGAAATGTTAGTTTTTTTTTTTTGAAATTTCATTGCCCCTCATTCTTCGGGAATTAGAAAAATCATTTTTGAGTTTGAATATGTTAACTTAAAATTTGAGTTCTTCTACTTCATTTTTTTAACTTATTTTTCTAATTGTAAATCTCTTTTTATCATTATTTTTATTCCCTTCCATAATTTCTCAGTAAAATTTTTATTAAATAACAAACTATACCATTACACTTAACATATGTAATGATATAAATACTAGGTAAATATATACAAACTATACATAATAAAGTATAAAGAAGTTAAACATATAAACAAATTTGAAGTTAAACATATAAACAAATTTGCAATAAATGAAAACTAAATTTAAATTTAAATTTTTAATATTAAAATTCAAAAATGACTTAAATTTATCTCACCGGGACAATTTTATTCAAGCTATATCTCTTATATTTCACTTATCCATTTCTAAACAAAAACTAAACATAGAATTTATACTATATTGACTTTTATCTAACTATCAAATGTAGCATGGGCGTGCATAGCAAAACTTCTATTTTTTTTTTATTTTGTTGAAGCAACACTTCTATTTTAGAAATTTTGATTCATCTATTTTTGTTTCTAAGCAGAAATTAAATTTTTTTATTAAAATTAAATTTTATTTCTTTTTTTGGTAGAAAAAATTTATTTCTTTAAATTGTTTAAAAATAATAAAATAAATTTCTGCTTTAAAAATTGTATTTATGAAATGAATTTTTGCCCGAAAAGGAAAGTTGTGCTCTAGAGCCAAAGGTCGCCCCCACGCGCCACTTCACCTCCGTCTCCTCCTTTGCTCTCTGACGAACTATGACGATCAAACTCTCTCGTCTCACCGCTTCACTCACTCTCTCTCTCTACTGCAATCTGCTCCTTCACTCGTGCATCGGCTGCAGCCATCGCAATGTCATCCGATCCTCTCTCTCTCCCTCCTCCACCTGACCGCCGCGTTGTCGTAACTCTCTCTCTCTCTCTCTCTCTGATGCATGCGATATTCTCGGTTGAGCACTCGAAGTTCGTCTTCTGTCGCGATCGATTCGATTGCTGTTAGCCGAAACATCATTCGTGAGTGTGTGCGAGCAGGTAGGGTGCGGGTCGGTGGGGGTGGATTTCCTGGCGGCCGTGGCTTCTTATCCCAATCCCGACGACAAGATCAGAACTACCGATCTCAAGGTACTTATCATTATCGCGTCGGATCGCTCCCCGCCTATGTTGCCGCTGCTGCTGTTATTTTGCCGCTTCTCTCTCGCTTCAAGATTTCTGGGAGCTTGCTTGCTTCCTTCTTTGTGCTTCTGGGTACAAGTGTTGGTCATCTTTGCACCAAACTACTTTCGATTGACCGACCTTTCCGGGTGATTGCTCACTGCAGTCGCCTATTGTTATTGCGTTCAGCTATTCTCGTCGGATTCAAGTGTAACCCGTTACTTATTTCCCGTAATGAATGAGTGGTCTTATTAATGGCATGACATACTGATGCAGAGCGTTTTATGTTTACTAATCTCGAAGATATTGGTATCGACGTTATGATCGAGTTTGTTGGTCTTTCAGGTTCAAGGAGGTGGAAATGCGGGAAATACTCTGACTTGTGCTGCCCGTTTGGGTTTAAAGCCAAGGCTTATTTCAAAGGTGCAGTGTTTCTTTTTGCTGGTTTCTGACTTTTCTTAGTAACCCCATCTTTTGGCTTCTATGGAAGTTGCACTTGTAGGACAAGCATGTTGGTCTTTCACAACATGGATGTTCTCTGAAATTAGGTAGCTGATGACACTCAAGGCAGAGGAATATTAGAAGAGCTGGAGGCTGATGGTGTAGATACTTCTTTCTTATCGTAAGCATCAGATGCAATCACGTACTTCAAAACTTGTAGCTTTGTTTAACCTCAATATGGATCTTCTTTTTTTCGTTTTCATGTTTGTTAAGACTGACATTCATAAAGCTAATAACCTTGGCTTCTATTGCATAGCAATGTTTGCCACTTAAAGTTGTTTGTCGGCTAATCACATAATGTTGAAGTGCTTTTTTGGCAAACCTTTTATGGAGACCATCACCTTTTCTTTGGTTACCTATCCAAATGTTCGTTTCCGGAGGTTCTTAGATTCATCTTCCCTGATTCTTTTTTTATTCTGTGGATCGAAATGGATACTCATCAGTGCCAAGTCTTGCAAATTCATCATAATGCATTATATCACGCTGTCTGAGTTTTGGGATCATCCACCTAATAAGCGATTTAAAAGGACAAGAAAAGGAAAGTTGTGTCCCATTGGTTTCTAACTCACTAGGGGAGGGAGGCAAAATCGTTTTTCTTCTATTAGAAGTTTACAATTGGCATGATTTGTCACTCTTGCTAGAAGTGTCTCGGAAGATCAGTCATTAATCCAATGAGATGGCTAAGCGACAGTTTGTGATGAAGAAACTAGCTCCAAATGAGTAGATAACAAAGTTGCCAGAAGTTGACCCATGAACTTCATAATTAGTTGCATGGGTGCGTCAAGTCATTAGGCTTCATATCATGTATGGACATAAGCGCTAGTTGATTGTGTGCACATGTCATCTCTCGGTTCAGCACTTCATTCGTGTGTTTGTGTTTTTCCATATATGATGTGTACCCATGATGCTAAGAATCAAATGCATATCTTCTATTGTCACCAGATCTTCTTTTACTTTAACTGCAGTGCTCTCCTATCCACCTAACTCAACATGGCATATGTGCAGGTGTCTCTGGATGGTAACTCACCATTCACTTATGTCATTGTTGATAACAAAACGTAAGAACCTCATTTTACTGTTCTCTCTCTCTCGCGCGCGCGCACTGGCAAGCACACGTTTCTAGTTAATTTTTCCGTTGTATATGTTCATTTTCCTATCAATTCACATGCCACATCCTATCAATGTCCTTTACTTTTCAGTAAAACACGAACTTGCATACATACACCAGGCCATCCACCCTTGCTACCAGATGAACTTCCTCTATCAAGTTTGACATCTGCCCTTGATGAAGCTAGAATTGTCTTCTTTGATGGAAGGTTTCCTGAAACTGCTTTAAAGATTGCACGAGAGGTAATTGGACTACTATTTTGCATGTTAACAGTTCTTGCACTTCATCTTGTGCTTCTTTCGGCATGTTTATCAACATATGGGTCACTCCAGAGTTTATATTTATGTGATACATGCAGCGACTCAGTTTGGTGCAATGTTTGGAGCTTGATAATTTATACATTGAGGCCTTGAAAAGAAGTAGCATTTCAAATGGAAAGTTCTCACATTGGTCATGAATTAGGTGCACTATGTTGAATATACCATCTTACACAGTTCCACATTATTTTTTGTTCCACAAATATGCCTAAAGTGGTTATTTGGAGAAAGCAATAGCTTGACAGAACAGAATGGAATCTGTTCTCCATCTTTCTAGCCTAGGCTTTTAGCAAAGAGTGTGGTTCAATTAGTGTTCGATTTGGAAGCATCTTCCAGTTGTGTTTTCTACATGCAGTTATGTTTATCAGGGGCTAAAAATAGCATTTTCAAATCTCCAGTGCAGGCTGCTTCCATGCATATATCAATTTTAGTAGAGGCAGAAAGGTTAAGAGAAGGATTGGATGATCTTCTGATAGTGGCTGACTATGCTGTGTGCTCAGCAAAATTTCCCAAGGCAAGCACTTTCTTGTAGTAGTACTTGTTTGACATTGGCTAGACGGCATGGTTTATGTCTTCTATACTCATCCTCTGAGAAAGTTGAACACTTTGATTCTAGGAAAAATCAGTTGAGCTTTTGAGTTCTTTTAGCTTCGCACCTGTCATCATCTCTTTTCCATTGAGCTCTTTAAATCTTCATTTTCTTTTCACTCTTGTACTTTAATAGCCATTAAATTGCATTGGTAGACCTTCAGTCTCTGTTATTATCATCTAAATGCAGTTTGAAACTTTGGAACCGAGGAAAGATACTTTAAAGTGAAGTCAAAGGGTTACATATTAATTGGCTTTGTGTTTAAAGTGGTATTTTCAAGATTGAGTATCTGTAGAACGGCTCTAGTTTGTTAAGATAGGCGATACATTGGATTTTTTTTTTTCCATGTGCAGGCCTGGACAAATGGAGCATCCATTGCAAGGGCACTGCTTTCCATGATGTTGAGGCTGCCAAATTTGCAATTTGTTGTAGTCACCATGGGCAAGGATGGATGTGTAATGCTTGAGAGAAGCGTGGACGGTCAGTTTACAATTTTTTTGAACTGGCATATGCATTTTATCAAAAATTTCAGCCTTCATCCTCTTTGTCCAGCTAATTTTTCACTGGGGATTTCTCTTTGGCAGGTAATCCTGACTCTGGAGAAGTAGATGTGGACAGTTTGTTGGACTCACTGAGGCTGAAAAGCCCCGATTACACGTCACTGCCAACATGTACTTTTTCGGTAACCACATGTCTCAATTAGTTTATCATGTTATTAAATCCGTGATTTGAATCGTGAGACTGTATGATCTCAGGATTCAAATATGTCAGAACAAGTCAGCTCATTCGGAAAACATAGAGAAGTAAGAACTGGCTAAAATCGAATGTTGGGCTGTTGTAATAGTTAAAATCATGATTTTTTAAGCAATTCTGACGGTATCAGGTTGTGGGCCTTCTTTCAATTATTTGCATAGGGAATGTCCAAGGCCCAAAAGTAAAGAATGATCAAAACGCACTTCAGGAAAAGACAAACTCAAAATTTAAAAGAACAAATATCTCTTGCATTTTGTTTTTTCTTTTTAATCTTTTGCCTATTGCCTCTCTCTCTCTCTCTCTCTCTCTCTCTCTCTCTATCATATTTTCTTTTTGCTACGTGGCATTCCTGATTATGCTGGTATGAGCTCAGATGATTAATGCCCTTGTTTTTTTTCTTTTTTATGAGCAAATGAAGAAAATCACCAAACTTTTAGATAGAATGTGAGGCTACCATGTGAACAAAATAATGTTGTGATATCGAAGTTACCTTAGATGGGTATTCATTGTGGCTTTGTTTATCTGGTAATTGAACTAGAAGAAATGGTACTTTGCATTTTCGATGTAAACCTTGAAAAAATAGGTCTCAGCTCCTATAATTTCTGAAGGAATGATCATATTCCATTCTCCTTTGATTTGGCTCTTCGTACTATTCGAGCATCTTGAGTACGTGATTTCATAAATGTAACTTAGTTTCTTCACAGTATGGGTTCTAATAACGTGTCACAGAGATTACCTCATCTTTTTTATCAATTTTGTTGAAGCTTTTCATAGGATTAATTAGATAACTCAAGTTGTAAAATCATTTTACGATACTATTTTATGTCCCTATCATCAATTTTAGATGAAAGTCTGGTTTTGACTAACTTGTGCTTAACTAAGTGTCCATGCTTTAAATGCAGTCTGTTTTATTGCAATGAAGAATCAGATTTGTTGACCTCCCCTAGTCCATTAGGCTGGGTGGATCCCTATTCATCAAGTACATAGGAAGGGGAATCTAGCAACCATTGCTGTCCTCTAGGCTTTGCATTCTTAGACTTGGTTCAGAGCGATTGGTGATTACATCCTTTGATACGAGTTCATGAATGAAGTTCCTTAACATCGGGTGGTTGCCATATATATTGCTGCGCCCTGTATGCAGATTTGGCTTCACAAAAAATTTAGTATATTGGAGTCGTGAACCAATCCCTATCCATAAAGGGCCAAAATCACACGAAAACTCATGAACTTCGCAGGACAAGAAATGTCGCAATTTTTCAAGAAAACCCAAATAAACCCATGAAATTCTACCTGAGGGACAAAAATCTCCACAGTTATGTTTTTTGTCCATGCAAACTGATGTGGCACATGGCGTGGCTAACAGCGCTGATCTGTGCAAAAGACATGTCAGCTTGAGCCAAAAGACAGCACAGACATGTTACTAAAAGCCAAACAACGTTGTTTCTCTGGAATGTTGTTTGATTCCTCCTAATTGGGACATATCTGCTTCAGTATGTTTCAGGACATCACAACTCTTTTCTCTACTAATCTGTTTATCTAATGTGTCACGGTTATTTGACCAAAAAAAATAAAGTGTCAGAGTTAGGTTAGCCACTTCATATGCCATACCAGTGTGCTTGGATAGAAAGCCTATCGCTGGCTATTTTTGGTCCTTAGCAGTAAAAGTTCGTGGGTTTTGTGGGTCATTTAAAAATTCCATGTACTTTTGTCCCACGTGCAAAAGCTTGGGCTTCCGACTGCTGAACTGGCTAAGTAGTTGTCTATTCTTATGGAGAAAATATTCAATGGTTTATTACTACTTACTAACACATCAGCCGTTGAGGTGGTATACAATTTTTACTCAAACGCAACCCCAAATTCACGTGTCTGCTGATGTGGAATAAAAGTTAAACAAGACAAAAAAAAATCTACCTGGAGAGATCTTTTCATTCATGGAAGCTTCCCCTCCATTGTGCTTGTGATTTGCTCCGTCATCCCTCGAAGCCCACTTTGTGGTCCCTTGCAGTCGGCTTGTGGTTGGCCCTGACCACAGCTGAGCCACCCCTCCATTGTCATGGCAGCTCACAGTCGTTTCTCATCTAGGTCTGGATTGGAGTTGTGCCTCCAGATCTGGTCTCGTCCATAGATTAGCTGTCCCAATGGCCATGGTCTGTGCTCAGTCATCAGCAAGGCTTCATATCTGGACTGAATGAGTCATGCTTGGGAAGAAAGGATGGCTTCCACTCCCTCTGTTTCTGATCTGAGCTGAAGTCATGCTTTCTTCGACAACCATGAATAAACCATGCCGACGACGGTCATGGACGAGCACTGAAGATTTTGGCCATGGATGGCTAGATCTTGAGATCTGGAGAATGAAGAGGCGGGAAAAACTGAGGAAGCTGGCCATGCTTGCTTGGACATAGCGGTAGTTAGCTTGGTCATGGTCCCGGCACCGCTGGTGGTGTCGGCGAGGAGGAGCGGAGCTCGGGTGGCTGTGGACGGAGGAGGAGGAAGAGGGAGAGAATATTTTTAAATTTTTTACTTAGATTCCACATCAGTTGCTGATATGGATCGATGTACACGTGTCATTATATTAGTGGATATGAGTGAAAAAATACATGCCACATATGAGGCAGATGTGGTGGCATCAAATCACTGAATATTTGCTCACTTCTATGTCCTTATAAATTATTAGGGATAAGTGCACTTAAAGTCCTTCCAATTGAAAAGATTGTACTTTATCTGGGGCTTAGAAACTTTTAGTCCTCTGGCTTGGTTTAAAGCCATTCCTATTCATTGACATGGTCGTCCTTGTGTGCATGATTTGCTTCGTTACCTTGACAAATTTGAATGTTGGTATTACAAGGCGAAGCTGCTTTTCTCTGGAGAAGCAACTACTTGTCTGGAGGGGCTAGTTGGTCCAAGGATTTTGTTGACTTCCTTCCACATGTTGCTTGCATGCAAGTTCTCTACATTTTAAATAGAGGAGTTGTTGTGTAGACACAAGGAACGGCAATGTTCTTACTATAATATCGTGACCATCTTTTGGTTCCTTTTAGCCAAAGATGAAATTGACAGCAAAGGAGATCGGGACTGTGAGCGGAAGATTATATCTGGGTACAGCTGAAAGCATACCGCCATCAGAAATTGTTGACACAACTGGGGCTGGGGATGCATTCATAGGAGCAACTTTGTATGGTATGGTTTCCCACACACCCATTTGTTAGCCCAAGAACACATGCAATGCCATGCTATTGTTTGCCTGTAACTCGATGTTTTCTCCTCTCAAATCTTTTGCGGTTTTAGAAAAGTCTGCACTTAGTAGAATAATTTTTCTAAATGAGACAATAGCCAGAAACCACTTAGATTTTTTTAATTAAAATTTAAGTATTAGATATATTTAAATTTAATTTTACATATATTACTTAGTTATTAGTACTTTACCCGTAGATGTCCAGTCAATTTACAATTAAAACATACTTTTAATCATCTTCATTGCTGGTGAAATATTGGTTTGAGTCTCTCCGTTCTGCAGGATTTTCACTGATGGAACTTTGATGGAAGCATGCTCTGATTTCATACTACGGAGTCTCTGTATGGGTGGACATTGCTTATGGAAGAAGATGGTCTTTTGATTTGTTCGGGTCAAGCTCTTTTGCTTGATTATACGATGCTAACATCAATGTCTAACTGGCTTTGAATATTCTCCATTTCTCTCTTTGGATTTACAAATTTTGGCTTTGTAAGTTTTTGCATGGCTGACTTTCATCTGATGGCCAGATAACAAAACTACATAGCTTGTTGAATTGAAGAATGCTCTCCTTGTTGTGATTATTGCTGATGCTTACATAGTGACATTCATCTCAGTTCTTTCTTTCAATTATTGGCAGCTCTCTGTGCTGGCATGCCTCCTGAGAAGATGTTGCCTTTTGCAGCTCAAGTGGTGAGTATTAGCGCCGCTTGATTATCTGTGAATAATTACCAAGATGGATTTACCTACATCTCTTTGACCTCGCTCGTGTGTTCTGATTTCAGGCAGCTGCCATTGCCGAGCTTTGGGAGCTCGAACCGGTCTTCCTCACCGCACAGATCCACGCCTTGCCCCTTACTTAACAGTAGATTCTCTTGCAGAAAGGAAATGAGAATGACCCCTCTCTCTCTCTGTGCGCGAGTGTGTGTGTCTGTGTGCGTGCGCGCTTTTATGTATCTGCACTTGGAAAGTGTATTCGTAATCCTGAACGTCCGAATGTGTTAGACCACCATGGCCATAGGCCCTTTCTTGTAATTGACCTCATGTTTACTATAACTTCGCCGAGGGGATGGTAAGTCTTTCTTTCGTGATAACCATACATTTGTTTCGCATTGTCCGATGGGGAACAAGCGGAACAGATCAAGTTTTTAATATCATCGAACAGCGCGAGTCATGAAATGTGATGGTGATGCCTGTACAGCTAAAAGGAAACGATCCCATGTGTAAGCTGGAATCGATGGAAACCGAGTCATTTTTTCTCGCCACTTGTGATATTGTGTGTGTGCGTTTTTTTTTCCACGTTCTCTTGGACGGGGATTCAATTGCGAATCAATTATTTACTGTAGTCACTATGTTTCACATCTATCAATGTGTGACATCTAACGATTTGAGCTAAAAATGAAAGGGGAAAAGCAGTTGTGTTGTGTGTGGCAGAACAAAAGTACTTAGGTGTATATGATCTAGGTGAGTAAATAAATCATGCCCTAGACTTGAAAAGAGAAGAACAATTACACCAACATAGCATGTGACGGAAACTGCTTAAATTCTACAGGAGGCAGAAAGAGTTCATCTCCAGATTACGTACAAAATGCTCCCACACTAACCCACACAATACCATCATTCTAACATCTAGGCATCAACTTCATCCCTTAATTACCTAGTAGTTCCATTAGATTATCTGCTTACTACAACAAGCTATCGGCCTTTGTGGGCAATCTCCTGAAGAAGCTCAGCGCTCGGCTCGGCAACTTGCTTCGAAACCTCGGTGGCCTCAGCGCGTACAACCCCCACAGAGCCGCCACCACCCTGAACGGCACCACATAAAACCCGAGCGAAGCAAATGCGCAGGAGATTATGAACAAGAATGTCGCCCTTGGGTCGCGCCAGCTCAGGAGAGCCTGGAACCGCTCGCCCTGAGTGGCCATGTCGCCAACCACGGTCTGGATCCTCCCGGCCACACTCCTAAGCCGGTCGTACCTCATCCTCACTACCTCCGCACTGCGGCTCGTCGGGAACGAGTCGAACTCCTCATCGAGTTCGTCGGGGTAAACGTTCTCCGCATGAGAGAGGCGGGTGTCCATGTGTGGCGGGTGGCGAGGCCTGGACCGGTACCTCCATAGACCCATCAAGGCCATGAATAGGAGCATGATGGGGATAATGAACTCAGGGCAGCAAACGAGCCACAGGAAGACCACCACGAACAATGCTGAGTACACCGGCTTGTGCCAATTGCGGATCGACTCGACCCAGCGATTGATGGCCACGATGCCAGACAGAACACTCGTCAGCCTGAAGAAGTTGGCCTTGCTCCTCCTCAAGCTCCACATGTGGGAGTCGTGGTCGAGCATGTACTCAACCACCTCCCTCGCCAAGGGAGGCTCGGCCCGGCTCAGCCGCGACGCCACCACGTTCATGGCCTGGTATCTTAGGCTGTCCAATTGGTTCACAGACAAGGGGTGCACGTAATGCATCTTCGGCAGCAATGGATTGTGTACATATGCAGCATATTGGCCATGTTGACGCAGGAGAACCGCACGGCCAACTGAAGCTCGGCCCATTTTCTTGACTCCCGAACTGTGAAGCATCAAGAGCGGATACGAGTGCGTGTAGACCCGGTCGGACTCAAGCGTCGATAGCCGAATCCTTACTTTCCCAATCCGCGCGTCCCTGGGGCCAGCATTGCTCGCTATGTTCTTGTCGACTCGGGAATTATCAAACACCCCGACCGTGATCACGGTGCACGGATCGAACACCTCCATGTGTATTGCTCGTTCCACTTGGGCACCAAGCTATCGACCACAGTCCGAGTCCGAACCCACTTCTGACCATACTTAGCAACGCAGTATGCATCCGTCGATCCGCCCTTCCCTTCCTTGATTTTCATAGGCATTAGGCCGGTGGGCTCCCAGGATCCCCATTTCGGAGCACGCCAATGTGAGGCTTCCAGAGCTGTTTTGCAGTCGGCTTAGCATCACTACAATACATCGTCGCTTCATCCAGCACATGGTAACCCCGTCAAGAGAGATGCGCAGATGGATCCTGGAACTGAACCTCGTCACCATCTTCGAATTGGCGGTGTTGCAAACATGGTTGTCGAGATTGAAACCACCTAGAAACCACCGGCTTATCATCAGTCCTCCTCTCGATCGCCGTCGCTGGGAGAAGCACCCGCCCAACGACTTCATCACGGCCAGGCCCAACCCGGTCCTCGACAGAGACGATCAAATAATCCTCGAAAGGTTCCGCAACAACAAACACCATGTCCTCGTTCCAAAACGGGTTCGAGAGGCTCCGGTTCGGTGCAGCCGGCGAAACCCTCGTCCTCAAGAACTGGTTGCCCACCTGGGCTTTCACGGAGAGCTCAGGGAACCGGGCCATGGCCGAGCCCCGCTCCGCCGGAACGATGTCCTGAGCCCGATGCGCTCAGGCGCAGGTACCACAGCTTCGGCGACAGATAAAAACTTGGACTTGATCGTGCACAGGCCGTCAAGTTCACGTTCGCCCGCCTTGGAGTGCCATGCCTCGGCGAAGGCCTCGTCGGCCTGAGTCCCGAACCAGATGGATATCATCACCTCCCCGGACTTCGCCTTCTCGCCTTCCTGTCCTCCATCCGGTACCATGCGGCGCCAGCGGGCTGTCGGGCGGGACTCTCTTAGGGGACTTCATTGAGATCGAACCAGACACGACCCAAGAACTCATCTTTATTGCTCTCTTCACGAACACCTCCACGACCGAGGACTGTATGCAATCTTTGGAAAAGGCGAAGACTTGGTCCCATTCGACACCGTTCGAGCTAGAACCCGAACCGACCCTCTTCGTGATGCCCCCTGTAATTCCCGAGCTTGATCTCGGCCACCAGCTCGCCGCCACCCCCGAACGGCGTCGAGACCCCCTGGCCTTGACGACCTTCACGTAAAGATACTGTATTTGCTCGACGAGGTCGTAGGTCGAGCTCGTCTTGTCTTTGCTCGTGGGCCCACGCCTAGGCTTGGCCTCGTCTCTTTGGAGCAAGAAACTCGCTCGACCCCCACGCCCAAGAATCCCCCCATAACTCCACCTCCGCCGCCAACTCCCGTCGCCGTGACGGGCTGCGGCGCCGCGGCTATCACGACCGGCTTCATCTCTCCGGGGCCCGGCTCTCGCGCCGGCTGAGCCGGCTTGCTTTGCACCTGCTGGGCCTGCTTGCTCTGTTCTGCATCAGCTTCTGCTGCTGCTGCTGCTGCTGCACGGACAGCAAGGCCGCGTTCGGCTGGTGGTGCAGCTTCTTGCTCTTGCTCTGGACCACAGACGACCCGCCACCGCCGTTGACCGCCAGGCTCTTCACCTCCTCCGCGTCGACAGGTAGAGCTCAGGCTTATCTCGCCGCGGATGTGACTGAAGAGGCTCCTCTTGTCGAGCGTGAAGAGCTGGACCACCTCCTCGCCTTCCCTGGCAACGCCGGAGCCAGAGATCCGGACCTTGCCGAGGAAGTTGCGGCTGTTGCCGGACCTCCGCTCGTTGAAGACGTTGACCTCAAAGTGTGCGGTAGGGGAGGTCGGCGGGGTCGGGTAGGTGGAAGACGAGGCGCTCGTTCCAGACGGGGTTGAGGTCCTTGTGCTTACCTGGGTTCGCAGCCGCTGGTTGTCGAACTCGACCTCAACGAAGGGCGAGGAAGAACCCTCGCCGTCCTTGGGCATGAGGTTGTGCGCTGCCACGACCTCCACGACCAGCTTCTCCTTGCGGAGAAGCGGGTGGTGCCGGTGCGGTGCTGTTCATGGAGGAGAGAGAGAGAGAGAGAGGGTTGATCTTTGATGGAGCAGTGAGAGTTGTTGGTTTGTGTTCAGAAAGGCGTGCTTAGACTGAAATGACGAGACGAAGCATGCATTTTGAGAAGGACGAGGAGGGGGAGGATAGGTTTCTTGTCTCTGCTTGGGAAGCGGCGCGTGGGAGGAACGCCCCAATGGGGGGGCTTGCTTCGACAGAGTGGATATGTTGGGCCCCACGATTCTTTGTTGTTTAACGTTAACGTGAACCTTTTCCATTAAATGCTGGTTATGTGCCAGGTTTAATACCGTTTCGGCATATTTTCCACCCACCAACTAGTTTGTATCTTTCGAAGTTTTTTTTTTTTCCCGCATATTTCGACCAAATAAAAAAAAAGTTTTGTATCCACATAAAAGGCCAAAAAAAAAAAAATCTGTATCTGGCTATATTTGCTTTGATTACAAAATAAAATCAAACAAAAGAAAATACAATGCGCCGAAAATCAATCTCCCGCAAAATTCACGTACCATCACACAAACGGAGATAAACGCAGTCAAGTGGATGTTCCTCCAACATAGTTCGGGCACGAAAGGCGACAAATCCCCGCGCGTCATTCTAAAAGCAAGCTATCGAATCCACTTTTCGAATCTCTTTTTGCATCCAAATTGCACATTCTAGTTCTCCTTTTGTTCCGATTCCAGAATTCAACGGCATATCCAAACATCTATAGTGGTCGGTTCAATTGATTCATGTCATTAGTGGAGTCTAGTTCCGATGCATCGACAAAGCCAACAAGCACCATCGTTTTGACTGATAATGAAACCGCTGGTCATCATCATCCTAAGTCACAGGAGAATAATGACCTCATTAATCAGAAGCTGGGCTGGATCATTCAATGGGAGCTGTTGACTTGACCGATAGCACGAGACCAATGCGTGTGAGTAATAGTAGACTATAGTATCTTCAGAGAGAGAGAGAGGGGGGGCAGGCGCCTGCGAAATGAACTTTTTCAGTCGAACACGTCAGCAAGGGGCGTGCCAGAGAATCTACAGAGACGCCCCGAAGCCCAAAGCTTCTATTTTTCTCCTCCTTACCCCCACAAAAAAAAAATACAAAAAAAAAATAAAAAAGCAGCAAATAACCTCACACGCTTCAACCAACGAGGGATTACGCCATGCCCATTCTTCTCGTTGAAAGGAGAAAGGTGGGAGTTTGAATTTGCGATAAGACATGGACCTAAGAAGAGTGTGGATTTCGTAACCTGCACACAATATATATCACATATAATTTGATTTATATAATAGATAAGATAGAATAAAAAAAAAAAAAAATCTCTCTTCATCCTCCCAAAAAAAAAAATGTCCACTCGTTGTCCGAGGTTTTGGAGCGCGAAACTGTCCCTTTTTATCCTTCTTTTTTTTTCCAAATTGTTCGTCCTTTTGAGAATTTTCATCTTTGCCGTGTCGTGGGCGCGTGTCACGCGCCCCGCCGCCCCTACTGTTTCCTGATCGTGCTTGGGCCCACTCCCCAAACCTTAGGCCTTACTGATCTTGGGGGCCCCACCGAGATTGAACCGCTTTGCCTTGCGAAACTGCGTAACCGCATCTAACGGTGAAAGTAAAACCACGTACTTAAGAAGACTGTGTCCTCTTTTAAGTACTCTCCCTCCTTTGTTCTCGTGACTCTTGCCTTGTTGATTCGCGCCAACCGTAAAGAGTGTTGCCCGACTTTTGATTTCTGCTCTCCGTCTCCAGCATTAATTTTTATTTTTATTTTTTACTTTATCTGCACTGCGGACTATCATCCTCTGGGATCATGACTCGTCCGCACTCGATATTCATCTTCTGGAATAATCTATTACTCCTCGACCCAAATAAAGAGAAGAAGTTCGGACGCGCTCGATATTGATCATAGGGATATAATCTATATCCGGCAGACCCAAAGAAAAGAGAAGAAGTTCGACGGCTCGACAAATTCGAATTGCCCGGTTTCGAAGGATTTTCTTCTCTCCTCTCGTTGAATCGAGGACAGTCTAGTAGATTATGATTTGATCGCCCTCCGTGGGGTGCTTGCAGCAGACTAGAATAGGATATAGGAGTAATCAGGACGTAAGCCGAGATACGGAACATTTAATAACTGAGGAAGGCTAAAAAAAATGGAACACAGGTAGAAGGTCGGTGCCACGACAAAACACATCCACGAGCATACATGACCACACACAGACTGCGATTGAATAATAAGTATAACGTGACGTTGTAGGCAACTATGCAGCCGCACCGAATTTATCGGAGCTAGCGAACGAGCCGCACTAGTATCGTTACGTATACTCTTTGGCCATGATAGAAACGACACGTCGATCACCCGCACTGAATTGCGTACGTACCTCTGGAGGGCGAAGTGGTTAGACAAAAGCTTATGTGTGTATATTGTCAGGTCGAATTGGCGGGATCCTCCTAGAACTCCGAGTCAATGTCTGATAGGCAAAGATGGAAGGTCTATCAGTTGGGGTATGCTTGCCTACGTTTTGGAATACATCAAAGAAGGCGCCTACATTATAGGTACATACTCTAAAACATTGCGCCAACCTGACTCCGTGCTTAACGATTGTATCCACGGTTCTCAAAGAATAACCGACGAATAATTTTTTTGGTTCATTTGTGATTGTTCCTTTTTTTCATTATTTAATTTAAGAAAGACATCCCTCAGACCGAGAGAGATGAGACTACTCTATGCACATCGCCCACACTTAACTGTGCCGAAAAAGTATCCCCAGTCTACGTCAACAATAAGACAACAATAAGAAAATATAAAGATAGTAAAAGAATTTAATATATATAAACAGACTCTAAAAAAATGGAACATAATATAAGAGGTTTCTATGGTGAGAAGGCCTTCTACCTGAAATGGCTCACGAATAACAAGTTAAATGAATTTCGATTTTATAATCGACGGAACAGACAATAACTAAGAAGCACTATCGTAGAGCGTAGAGAGACCAGTAACTGAATAGCGATACCGCAAAGGACTTTGCATTGCTACCACCGTGAAAACGAAAGCAGACCACAAAGAATAGGAATTAATGTACAAGACACTTCACATCGAGAGCCTGTGATGGTAGTTCACCCGAGGCCGCACATGAAAATAAAAGATAACGGCACCGAAGACCCCACCATATGATACAATAATACACTACAGCCAAAGCTCCAAACACATAACGAATCGCACCAAAAAGTGAGCATCCTAGAGGAGCCCCGATACCTCCCTGGCAGTTTTAGCCGACGGACTCGCCATACACTTTGTAAAACGGATACCTACTCCTTAGGACTACCACCCTGTGCTGCCCCGTCCAACAGCACAAAATGATTTGCACCACCGGAACCTGCTTCGTTCAGCCTCTTACCCTCCTCACTCAGCGTGCAAAAGGACGCGCTGCCGAGTAGAGACCCCACAACTCTCTAACACTTAGGAGGGCTCGCGGCACTGAAATAAGTAGTCCACAACTTAGTCTCCGGTATACATGCCCGCCACGATATTACTGCGCTCATTCTCACTTAGATGTCAATCACGACCTCATATTTACACTCTACTTATCTTCGTTCGCACTTTATTTCTTATCTATATTCTCCAACTCACAAAATACCCTCTATTAATGCTAAATATAGTGCATACCA
>JAGVVM010007037.1:0-22049 GCA_019149425.1 Psidium friedrichsthalianum
TTCCAAAATCAAGCGATTTCCAGCTAAAATTAGTAGATGACTCAATTGACAAAACATAATACAATATTTTGACTAGGATGACACAATGAAAGATAAAAGTAATTTGACATAGGTAATAGGGTGAGGGCTTTTTTAGTAATTTCCCCAATAATGGTATAGGCTACTGAAAAGAAAAAAAAAGTACCTTACTAAATCGAGAGCCTAACTTCTGATATGTGGGGAATTCACTCAGTAAAATGGATTGTGCCTCATCTTTTATAGCTCAAGTTTATTAGCACCATGAATTTTCTACCGTATGTAAAGTCCAAGAGTGAGAACTATCGAGCGGATGAAGCCATATAAACACAATCTAAAGATTCTTCTCTTTTCCTCCTTCAATGAGATGCGACACGTGTGGGCAGGCAGTACTTGAAGACATCTATAGTGACGAACCTTGGGACTCCCTATCTTTGTAAATCCTAGACAATCTTTCAAGCCGAAACGGGGTTAAGGATTATGAAATGTGGTGTGGAACAA
This sequence comes from Psidium friedrichsthalianum, assembly GCA_019149425.1. Lineage (NCBI taxonomy): Eukaryota > Viridiplantae > Streptophyta > Magnoliopsida > Myrtales > Myrtaceae > Psidium > Psidium friedrichsthalianum. The sequence goes on from JAGVVM010007037.1 coordinate 517, forward strand.
ATTGTCCTATATACCTACAACTTGGTAACTAAAAGAAGCCAACTCGAAAAGGAGATTCAGTGAATATCTCCTATATATTGGATGCTGAATTATATTCCCAACAATCTCTATAAAGTCTTAATTAATGATCTCCATAAAGCATCAGCTTTTTTGAGTGGATCCTAATTCTCCTTCTTCTTTTTTTTTTTTTTTTCATATTATGTATAGCTGAAGCGCAATCCTTTCTTTGCTTAACACTAACCCGTAAATGTGACCATATTGTGGGTTAGAAAACCATTTTCCATCATATCATATTTCAACCCAATTTTCAAGTCATCTGTGTGTTGCCTACTTCCCGTCTCCCTCCTATTCAGCACTGTCATTTTTTAAATTAATTTATATGGAAAAATAAAAAAAATTTTCTAATTGGGTTGATGCGATACCAACTCAAGAAGTATATGCTCCGTTTGTTTTCCGCGAAAAATGAATGATTTGGAAACATTTTTCTAAACACGATTGCTTATAAAACCTACAAAAGTGAATAAATGAAAAACATTTTCATCATCAGGAACATGTTTAGACAATATTGTTGTTTATATAAATTCTTTTTCATTGATGCATTATTTCAAATGATAATAAGTGGTCACTTTTAGAAAAATAGTTTCCAAAATCATTTGTTTCTGCGAAACAAACGAAGTCTGAGATGTCTATTTTGGATAAATGATGCCATTCCTTCTATTTTGTGGTGACGGCCATCTGCTATCACGATCATGTTCTCTCGTCGGGAACGGAGCATACTGCTGTGGGACGTTGTATTGCTTCTTTGGTGCTAGACCCGGCGTCCCTCCCCACCATAAAATCTGTCCACTAGATCGAAACCCTCCCTTCCAATATCGGCGAGGCGATCAGCATGAGGTGCCATTTGAGGGTGAGCTAGCGGGAGAAAGTGAACTAAACTAGAAATTCATGCGAGTTGGTTCTTTCTGTGTTTGAGTTTGAAGGCAAAGATCAGTTTATATAGAGCTCATGGAAAGTGCCATGCAAATGAGAAGAATAAAGGAAGGCTCCTAGTACCCACATCTTAAGGGTCTCACGACAGACCCACTGCTTGGAAGAGAAAAATGCTAGGATATTCTACCTTGGTCCTAATTAACATACAGAGAACAAATTCTAGAATTCTTCGGCTTTTAATTTTCAGTGAATTAAATTGCTTCTTTGGACTTGTGTGCTCACTTGACATGTTTCTAGTGACATCAGTTGAATCGCAGCAAGTCTGATGGAGCTACACCACAGATTGTAATGACAAGTCAGCTTCATTAACTCGGTACTTAGAGAGAGCTTGAGAAGGCCCTTTTTCGTCCTCAAATGATATCGGAAAATGACCAACAAAGAAGTGGATGGATTCGGGCCCGCCTCTTTCTTGTAGTTCAAGTTTTCATTAGCATCGTGATCTTTTAATGCTAAGAACAGTACCTTCCCCAATAATTGCAGGTATAATCCAAGATATCAAGGATAGCTGCAACTGCCCAACCCTTGATTATATTCTTCTTCTTTTCACCTTTGCTTGGTATAGACGCATGTACGAACACAGCCACAGACGCAAACTTCCTCGACTTAAAGTACTTGGGAAATGTGTTGTGAACCATTTGTCCCTTCCAATGTAGATCTCCTTTCCAAGTCAGCCTCTTTGTTTAACAAATTGTCGGGATATCTCTAGTAGATGGTGTTGAATAGGAAATCATTTAAAAGGATGGGTCAAAGTACGTACTAAAGATCATTTTATGAACGGAATTGTCTTGCAATAGAATCACCTTCCAATTCTGCTTTTCCAATCAACAAATTTAAGGATCTGTTAAGAGTAAATTGTCCCGTTAAATTAGATTTCCACACTAAACATTATCAATTTGAGGGAAGTATTCTTCCTAGCCAAGAAATCAAAGTTTGTAAACTCGTTAAATCCTTATATTGTCTAAAGTAGGCACCAAAACAATGGCATGAGAAAATTGATCAAGTTCTAGTTAACAATGGATCCTTCCTCTATTGGAGTAAATAAATGCATGTACATAAAAAGCTGTTGATAGTGAATCTAAAATTATTAGCTTAAATGTTGATGATATGAATGAAGCTAATAATATTGAGTTTTTTTTAAGAAGTCATAGTGGCCTAATGTTACTCAAAAGCATTATGTGGAGTGGCTACTTAAAATTAGAAACATTTTGAAAGCCACAACCTATGCTACATAGGACAGCCGTCGTTTACGTTAGCTATTTCCAACCAAACTTAGCTAAATGTACTCATTTGACAAAACGTAAACTATTTATAACTGAATTGACACAATTGAAAAAGTTTAATACTAATTTTGGCGCAAGTGTAATATATTATGACTTTTTTTTTATAACTTTGCCAATAAGGGTACAAATACTCGAAAAAAACAAAGGTCCTTTACTCATATCGAGAGCCTAACTTCTGATATGTGGGGAAATTTCAATCAAGTAAATGAATGTGCCCTCATCTCTTATAGCTCCAGTTTTTTAGCATCATGAATTTTCCAAGAGTTGAGGACTGTCAAGGATGAAGCCATATAAACACAACTAAAGCATTCTCTCTTCTCTCCTTTCCATGAGATGGGACCCATTTATGGACCGGCAGTACGTGAGGACATCTATAGTGACCAACCTTAGGATCCTATTTATAAATCCTACACAATCTTTTTTTTTTTTTAGCCGAAGGTGGGTTTAAGGTATTATGAAAATGAGATGTGAACCAAATGTCCCTTCAAGCTGAATCTCCTTTTTGAGTTGGCTTATTTTAGTTGACAAGTTGTAGGGATATATACCTGAGTAGATCACAACAATCCCTATAATTTAAGTCTTAATTGATCTCCATCAAGCATCTGCTTTTTTGAGTGGATCCTAATGCTCCTTCTTTTTTTCATATTATGTATAGTTAAGGGCAATCCTTTCTTTGCTTAACATAACCGAGCAAATGTGACCATAGGGGTTAGAAAACCATTTTTCATCGTACTCATATGCAACCCATTTTTCAACTCATCTTTTGTGTTGCCTACTTTCTATCTCCCACCTATGTAGTACTATCTTCTTCTCTTTTTCAATTTGTAGGAAAAAAATAGAATAAATTATCTAATTTGGGTTGATGCAATACCAAATCAGAAGTATAGGCTCCGTTTGTTTTTGCAAAAAATGAATGATTTTGAAAAATACTTCCTTAAACTGATCGCTTGTATCGCCTACAAAAATGAATAAATGAAAAATATTTTCATTATCCAAAAAAAATGTTTGGGCATACATTGTTGTTTATAAGCTCAAGTGCCAATATTTGTATACAATGCTCACTTTAGTGCCAATGTTTTTTTGAAATCTCTTAAGTGCCAAATTAGAGAAAAAAATGATCACTTTAGTGCCAATGGCGAGAAATTCCAACGATCTCACCAGAGTTGGCACTTAAATAATTATTTTTTAAAAAAAATTGACACTTAAGGGCATGCATGGTAATCATTCTCTTCCAAAAAACTGATTTTCATTAAAATAACTTTTTTTGAGTCTGTTCCTAGATGAGTTTTAGAGAAATAGAAATGCATTTGATAACTGCACAAAATTTCTGTTTCGAAAAATTGTTTCTTTTCCTAATTTTTTTTATTTAAGTTAAATAATTATAAAGTTACTTTGTAAAATTTCATCCTAAATTAAAGACTAATTTCAATGCAACCTAAAATAATTTAAAATATATTTATTTTTTTAGCATGTTATAAATGAAACACAAATTTTAATACATGACGTTTGAAGTTCGATTGAGACATGGGACATGTTCCCATATTAAGGACTCATTTTTTTTTTGTTAAATATTGCGTTGTCTAAATACATACAAACATAGCAGCCGAGTAATCAAATTATCCACTGAAAAAAAACAAACGAAATTATCCTCCTTGATACAAAGTACAAGTGCTTCACTATTACTTTGCAACTTCTATCCAAAATCCAAATGGGTGTTGGCTCTAGCTCCACGTGTAGATGGTCACATTTTGTGACGCACGGCTACAAATATATATGTTACCATCTGCACGTTGAATGCCCTCATCTTCTGCGACATTTTTTTGTCAAAGTGAAATCTATGAAATCTAGAAAATTTAGACCCAAAATTATAAAAATGAGGTTAAACTAGCCTAATTTAAGCTTCTTCTATATTTAGGAATTTTCTAAATTTTTTGTATTTTTTTAAAATTTTCCAATTTTTATGAAATTTTTTATTTTTATTAAGTTGAGGAAAAAGTGACAAGAGAATTGGAAAGAAAAAGTGAGAGAGGTGAGACTTCATTCTGTTTTGTAATTCTCAAAAGTGATTTTTTTTCCAAAATCAACTTTTTTTTGTTTTGGATTTTGTCCTAAAATTAATTCCGGTTCTCTAAAACTGATTTTGAGAACAGAATCATAATCAGAATTATTTGCGTTACCAAACATGATTCTCATTCTTTATTATTCCAGGGAACAGAATCATAGCATAATGGTTACCATGCAGGCCCTAAATAATCCAGAAAACGATCACTTTAGTGCCAAGTCGAAGAAAAAACAATCACTTTAGTGCCAATGGCATGAAATTTCAGCGACTTCACCGGAGTTGACACCTACATAATCATTTAAAAAAATTGATATTTAAGTGATCTAGAAAAATTATTGGCACTAAAACAAGTGTCATACACAAATATTGACATTTGAGGTATCCTTTTGCCGTTGTTTATAATTTTTTTTTATTGGCTCATTATTTCAAACGATATAAGCGATCACTTTTAAGAAAATATTTTTCAAATTATTCATTTTTTACAAAACAAATGGAGGTCATGAGATATCTCTTAAATATTTTTCAAATTATTCATTTTTTACAAAACAAATGGAGGTCATGAGATATCTCTTTGATAAATCATGCAGATGGGGCCAATCTCCGTGCACTATTTTCCCATTATAGCAAATCTGCGTTCCACTGCCAAATATGGAGAATTTTTAGCCTACATTAACCAATTGATCAAATCACACCACTGAATTTTTATAGGACCATAAGAAATTTACGTGGGACCAACCCGATCAACTATTATGGTTACTTTGATTTATTTTGCCTATAATTCGGGAAAATTTTCGCCGTCCAATACTAAAAGATAGAGTTAAGTCACTTTCTTCATTTTGTACTGTTTTGTCCGAATCCTAGTTGGCATTTTACTTTTATACACAATCTTTCAATTATGATGATACTTATAAGCATGAAATCCAGCAAAAGATTTGAGAAAGAACCTTTTCGGCCTTATGAACAATTAAGGAGGCGCATGATAACACTTTAGAAGTTACTTATGGCAGAGAAAACAGCTTCTAGCAGGGAAATCCGTTTGGTAAAATCACTTCTGAAGTAGAAATCTGTTTGGTAAATTTTTTCACTTCTGGTGGGATTTTCTACTTATGGTGGGATTTTTTGGCCAATTTGAGAAGTAAAAAAAGTTACTTTTCAGCTTCAAAAATCACTTCTAGTCTTCGCAGCCACCGTCGGTCGGGGTCGCCGATCGCCGCCGCCGCCGCTCGGCCGCCGGTCGCCGCCGCCGTCGGTCGCTGGCAAAGAGAAGCGTTACCATGCGCACTCCAAATGCATTTCTCTATCAGAAATCAACTTCTGATAGAGAAGTTGAAAAATCAACTTATTGCCAGAAGTAAAAGTTGAAAAATCAACTTCTTGCCAAAAGTTGATTTCTGGAAGAGAAGTGTTATCATGCGCGCCCTAAGTAATTAACCAGAGGTTTTCTATAATATCCCAAGACGACATTCCTTCTGAGGATTTATACCCGTAGGATCTCAAAATAGTATTTTCTTGGCCATAAATTGAAGTGTTTATGTGTTATGACACTTTGTATAGGCATTACGATAAAATGTATGTGATTGTGACAAGTTACGATCAGAAAATGGTTCTCCTAAATATAATAGAACTCCCTTGGGTAACCACTATCATTTTATGATGTGTCCACCCATGCCAATGAATGGAATTCGTACTAGGTATATGGAAAAAGCTATAGAGAGAGAGAGAGGTAACAGTTGTGCTACGCCCACCATGGTCGGCCGATGCCTCGAAGCGAACCGGTTCATAAGAGCAAGGGCATTGGTTGTTGCCTAGGTAAGATCCGCCCCCTTCCCATCATTGCCACCTTTATGTCCCCGCCCATCACTTGGCCCTCGAACCCGTCCATGCTGGTGTTCCTATCCTTCACGTAGTGCTCACCCACATCTTCATGTTGTTCATGTGTCCTGCGAAAAACTATCCCAAGACCCGACCTAAGCTCCCTTGCCAACACGGCGACCCGATCCACAAATTCGTCCATTCTTTAAAGGCTATAATTTAAAAATAAAAATTATTAGGAATTTGAGTTCACATTGAATTACATATAAGAATGCGTCAATTTGGATTGGCCCGTCTTTCAACCGGATCCACCCATTCAATGGGCCTAACGAAAAGTAATGTTGGAAATGACAACTCAATTAAGCATCAACAAGTGCACATGATGCATGATTCTGAGCATTGGATATTGACTTTGATCATATTTGTTTTATAGACGAGTTAAAACAATTCGATTCAATTTGATTCTCGACCCCATCGAGTACACATTAGTTCATGGATACCTAAGTTGGGCTTCTTCCTAATCTCAGAGAGAGAGAGATGGGGGCCTGATTTCTTTGCAAAGCCCAGATATGTTGGGCCGAACCTGGCAAAGCCTATATTTTGTTAGATCAGAACCGAACAAGAGGCTCAAGCGGGACTTTTCTTCTCCAGAGCAATTTGAACTCTCTCTCTCCCCCTCCTTCCCGGAACTTGTGTAGCTAAGACACTGCCGTGCGCCGGCGACACATTCGCCGTTCCGGTCGGCGACTGAGCTCTTGCCCTCGAACTGTCTCACGTTCTGTCTTTTGAAAAACCTCGACTTTCCCCAAACCCCTGTCCAGAGATCAGTTTCTCCTTCCATTTCGCAGTAACTCTAGGGTTTTACTGGGCCAAGCAACAGCCGGAATGAACCTCCCCTCCTCACTCGTCGCCGCGACATGACTAGCCTCCGCGACGAGCCGGCCGCCAGCAGTGGCCCCGAGGGCTTCCACAGAGTCCACGCGGAGCGCGACCCGGAATCCAACTGGGCCGTCGATCTCGACCGGTTGCTCGAAGAGTACTTGGCCAAGATCTGCGCCGGCGAGATACCTGACGACGAGGCCGGTAGCATTCGCGTGAATTTTGCTGAAGGTTAAGATATTGGATTGCATTTTGCTTTCCTGCCGTGCGGGTTAGGTAGCTTGAAAATTCTGTGCTTTTCCTATGCTAATTGGGGAGGTTTTTGTGGGAATGCAGCTGCTTTGCTGCTGCAGGGTTCGGCCCAGGTGTACAGCCGGAAGGTGGAATATCTGTATTCGTTGGTTTTGCACGCTTTGGAGTTCATTTCTCAACAGCGGTTTGTCTTTCTTTTTGTTAGACAAAATTAAGTTTTCCCCCTTTTAAGCTATATGAACTGTAGCATCGAATCTGTGTTTTTGCATTATTTGTTGAATTGACTAATTGATGGGCAAGCCATGATTTCTGCGTGAAGTGACTGTTGGGCTTGGCAGTAGTCTTTCGTCATGTAATTTGCAATGGAGGTGCAGTTCATTTCTTCTAGGACCGCATTGAAAAGTTCCTGTTTTTTTCCTAGAGTAGTGTTGACAAAGAATTGGTTGTTGAAAGGAAATTCAGTGATGATGTGTTAAAGGAAATGGACATCTTACCCATCTGGACATGCAACTGAAAAGGAGGGGAGGGGGACATGATGATATTCCATATGTGCCTTACTTTTATGGTCGTAAAATTGCGACTCAGCCATTGACAATCCTAATCAAGAAATGCACCTTAGAGTTTATTGTTAAATGTTCAAGAGCCTGCTCACCTACAAAGCTTGTGTTTTGGGAGTTGTTCTTGTGGAGTTCCTAAGATGAAGCTGTGGGCTTATATTTCATGTTCTGCTTGGAGCAGGCCGCAAAATCAGGATGGAAGCACACTAGTCCAGCCTGAAGAAAGTGATTCAGGTGTGGTTCCAGATGAAGAAGAAGACCCTTTTTGGATCTCAGATGATGTGCCAGGTGGCCTATTTTGCATTGCCTATTCATGATAAGGTGAATTCAATATTGCCTTGCATGATAAATTCTCTGCTGCAGTGGACCCAAAGAATTCCCTGGATAGTTCATTAGAGAACGATGCTCCACCAAATTACTTTGTGAAGCCTCCCGCCAATCTAGTTGTACTGGAAGGTGATTGCTTAGATGCTTCTGATGCAGCTGGGGAATTGGAGTCATATCTGGTATAAAAGTCTCTCCTATTTACATTGATGCCTTAAATGCTATGAAACCTTTTCATGGCCATTTATCTTGCAGTTGGCCAGCAGTGAACTTTTCCGGGACTTTATTCTCTTAGATCCATGTGATGCCGTCACAGTTAATACCTTCTTAAATGAAGATGTTGTTGGCAATGGGAAGAGTAAAAAAATCAGGGTCAACTCAACTCGCAAGAGTTTTCAATCCCCAACAGGCCGCTCTGGGGGTGGTGCACATAGGTCATCTGCTGGAAAGAGCTGGAACAATTTGGACCAGTCTCCTCCTATTGGTTGCAAAATCGGAGTTAGTAGTTGTGACGTGGGGCTAGATCCTCTTGCTCCTGATGACTTTATAAACTCCCAAAATGAGTTTGGCATGAATAACGATGATGCAGGACCTGCAGACTTCGGTTATGAAGATAACGATGACAACAATGATGACGACGACCCATGGAAGCCTCTAAATCCCCATGAACGTGGGAGTCTAAAAGTGAAACCTTTCAAAAGAGGTCCTGAAAACATATATCTTTTGGTTGATTTCTTTCTCATTGTGTCATGTTGCTGAATTTTCCAGCTCTGTTTTCCTTTTTTGTAAACAGTAAAAGCCTGCAGAAATCCTTCCATTAGTTCTTCCAGGAAAATTTCTCTAGTTGATGAATTTCCTCTTGCAAAAAGACATGGCACTATTAGTCCAGAATTCACATATATGTGGGAAAATCAAAACACCCATGAAAGACAGCAGGGGGACCAATCCCCACCATTGTTTGAAAAGGTATTGTAAGGTTATCCTCATCTTATAGTTTTGGGTTGGATCACTGAATGTTATGTATGTTTTCATTGCAGCTGAGACAGTCGCTGATAGATGGAATTTCTGGAACTTCAAATGTTTTTGGTAGTTTTGAGGACATGAACGAAGATCAGGGACATGATGATGGAGCTCCTGATTTTGATGAAGTTGATGTGGACATGCCAGATAATGTGCCTATTGGTGAAATGAATGAAGATGCACCTTTCCCTGATAAGGTAGGTTGACTAGTGATAGTCCATATTGCGAAGTTTTATGGGTGCAAAGTCCTAAACCTTTTGTGCTACCTGGTTAGCATAATGATGATGTTCATTTGGAGACTGATAAGGCTTTTGGAGATGAAGTTGCGGAGTCTAATGCAAATTTAGAAGACCTCTGTCGTTCTCACCTAGTAAGTATACCTTTGTCACTTTCACATAGCAAGTATTATTTCTGCTGAAACTATAGTGCTTGCGGCACATATGGCTCGTCAAGTTAGCACTTGTAGGAAGTAATTGTAGCTTTTTCATTTCCATCTGCATGAGCGTCGGTGACCTGTGTACTTTCTAGTTGACTACTCTTAAGCTATCCCCTCTTAAGCCACCAGCCGGACTTTGCAGTTACTGTAAGACTTTCATGAGGGATTTTATGCATATGATAAATTTTGTACTTGGGAATATTTCATCTGATTCTTGTAGCATATGGTTACAATGTGGTATGTCAGCTATTTATTTCTTTAGTTATTGTTTGACATTTCACTAGGTCTAAATCTTCACTACATATACACCCTAAAGAATTTTCTGTCCGGTTCAAGAGAATACTTCTATCTCGTTTTCTACCATTGTGAATTTTTGCTGTATGTAAGATTTCTGTTTTTCCTGCTACACCAATCTCTGCTTATGCCCTGTGTGATGCAATAGTAGTCATGTGAGAAAATGAAAGAAGAGACTGCTTTCTATGCCATGTCTGACAAATTGTTGTTAATCCATTTTCTGCTTGTAGGATGCTCTCCTTACAAGTATAGCTGAAAGTGAGAAACAGACTGAATTGGCTGCCCGAGTTTCTACATGGAAACAAAAGATTGAGCACAACTTGGAAGAGCAAGTAAACATTTCTGGCTCCTTTCACTTGGATGAAAAAGACAACTCTTGCTTAATCTTATTACTCACGTCTGTGGTCCCGTTTTCCTGGCTCTTTGACTTTCAGAAATTTCATTTGCTGACAGGATTCACGCCCTCCATTCGACATTCATGAATACAGTGAAAAAATCCTCGTCAAACTTTCTGCAGAAGCAGATCAGCGAAATGCCATGTCCTTTGCTGATATTGTGCGGGGCCAAGAGAAGCATGATGTCGCTCGAACCTTCTCTTCGCTTCTTCAATTGGTAATTTCTTTATTATGCTAGCACTTGTCTGTCTAGCCAATAGATGTTAGTCAATCACTCGTGTAAAATCATACTCACTCAGATGACTTTCAAGATTGCTAAGATCACAAGCTCCCTCACACTTTTATTTACTTCAGGTGAACAATGGAGATGTTGATTTGGAGAGGAGTGACATCAGTGAATCTGTCTGTTACACTGCTGTGAATCCTTTCCACGTTCGTCTAATTGGCAATAAGACGAGAGTGAGGGAAATACATATCAAGAAGAGGACGAGATCTCCCATAAAACATGCACAAAAAGGCGGTGGGAACAAACCAGTCAGAGAGAGGGAGAAGTCTCCTGCCAATTCTCTTTCGAGGCCTAGGTCGAGGGTATTATCTCCGCAACCTCATTCTAAGTTCCCTAATAAGGTCGCGAAAGTAGGCGGTGTGAGGTGCACTCCCGACAGCAAAAGGAGAAGGAGATCGCGATTCGTAGAGCCCGTTGATTTACACCCTGCCAGTTGACGTGAACTTGATACTCTGCCACGGGGTACGTATCCTTTTTCCTGGACATTCGGGCAAGTGGCTGTACAGCTCGAGAGCAAATAAGATTGGGACGTGATCCTTTGTAGTTCGATAATCGTAACAGAACGTAGGCATTGGAAAATTTACGGTACCGGGTAAGTTATTATTAAGCCAGTGTAATTGGTCGACAAGCGTTGTAACATAGATAGTAATGTGATTAGTGTTATTTCCCTTCCCCACGGAAGAAATGTGATTGGCTAAATCGCAGCTTTCTCGGGGCCATGTAACGCCACATTTTTGTAAAGCTTTCTATTCCTTTTCTAACATGGTAGGCAGAGGTCTTGCACAGCTCAGTTTCTCTTTCTCATTTTTAAACTTACCATGCAATTATGGCGAATTGCATGAGCGCCGATCCCCGAAGAACTCGGAACCGGCCTGCTCGTTCGGGTTGGAATCAGGACCTATGCTATGGTGTCGGTTCCAATGTCCCGCCTCGAGTGGCGACTATTTTGCCAGTAAATTCGCAAGAATATCCATGTCAATGCCGATCGACAAGCCGTTTCGAGGCGTGGGTACAAACGAGGGTTCGGTTCCGGTTTTGGTTTCAGTGGACTCACTCCAAAACTTGTTGCCGCAAGTCAAGTGAAGGAAAGAGCGGTGCAGATGAGAGGGATAACCCCCCCCAAAAAAAAAAAAGCGAACCCAAAGAGTCCAAAAGGCTAAAACCGTGTTCATAAGGTGGGTCTCCCGTCTTGGTCCATTTTGCGCGTCATATTGCTGTTTTCCTAAGTTTTGTTTCCACGGGAATTTTATGTCCCTTTTCGCTGACTCTGGAGTCTCTTTGTACACACTTTATTCTAACGCTAGGACCACGTTTGGATGGACGCACGACCCGATATTAATTTTGTCTTAGCTCGAATGCGGTTGCGTTCCGATTTGGGAGTTTAGGTCTCGCGGTGCGATATGGTCGTGGTTATTGTCGTCGATGCCGATCGGAGGCGGACTCGGGTCTGATCATCGCTCCGCGCGTCCGTTCCGTTGTGCTCCGATCGCACCGGAAGCAAGTGGCTTTGAGTTTCGACGCCTCTCTCTCTCTCGCCCCGAAAAAGTTTCGCAATATCCCGATTCTTACAAACTGAAATCAATAAATCCCTCACGGATCGATCTCCTGATTGCCGGATCGAGAGCAAAGGTGATAGTTTTTCGTTTCCGTGTCGGTGGAGCGAATATGACGAAGACCCGGGAGGGACTTGTTCGGTCAATGCAAAGGCGTCCTGCCCAAGTAAACACGATTTCACACGTCGAGCACTTAGTTTGTATTGGCGAGCCAATGCATACGAAGCACTCAGTTTTATTTTTATTTCCTTTTTTTTTTTCAAATTTTATGCATCACGTTTCTCATCATTCTTTAAATTAATATGTGTTTTCCCCGGTGCATCAATTACAATGTCGATTTAATTATTGGGTTAATATCACGAAAAATCCCAAACTAATACGCCTGTGATAAATCTACCCAAACTATTTTTTTGATCATGAAAAATCCTAAATTGATACATTTGTGACAAATTTACCCCCAAGCTATTTTTTCTAGCACCAAACACCTAAACTGATATATCTGTGATAAATTTACCATAAACTAATTTTTTGACAACGAAAAAATCAAATTGCAAATTTACTCTTCGTTAAATTGGGTTAATATCACAAAAAATCTCAAATTGATACACCTATGGAAAATAAAGAGAAAAAAAATCACAAAGTGGTATACTCATCAACTATCACGTATTATCCAAGTCAGCAATTTGACTGTAGATTTAACGAAAACTAATGGAGAATAAATTTGTCACAGTTGTACTAGTTTAGGATAAATTTATCACAAGTGTACCGGTTTAGAGTTTTTTTGTGGTAATGAAAATAGTTTGGGTAAATTTATTATGGGTGTATCAGTTTAGGATTTTCCGTGATATTAGTATTTAATTATTTGAGGTGATTTGGAAAAAAAAAAAGTGCAGCGACATGTGACTCCAAAAACCCCACGCCTTTCCGACGTGCGGGGCACGTCCCGGTCATCGCGGCGTCGATCGGACATCCTCCACTGGCGAGAGTGCATTCCTTCGCTCGTGTCATCCGACGTCGTTCTGAGTCGTGTGCTCGTATGGAAAAATTTAGTAAAGGTTCTGCCCCCCTCGCGAGACATTATTGGATCGGAGAAGGAGTGGCAATATGGTAAATTCGAAGCACGCGAGGATCCCGCGTCAACCACGGCGTCTAAAGAGGACTTGAAATAAACTCCGGAGCTTCTTCGTCTTCTTCCCTCCGCGCACCTCCGAAACCTTCACGAACTTTCCCCTTCCCCCTCCTCTCTCTCTCTCTCTCTCTCTCTCTCATCTTCTACTAATCCTCCTCGAGTGCCACCTCTGGCACATTCCAACCTCCACAGACTCTGTCTCTCTCTCTCATTGCTCCTCCTCTCTCTGTCTCCCAACACACACACCCGCTAACCGACTGGTTGGTGACTGCAACACCATGGGCGACGACAACGGCGGCGGCGACGGTGCTTTCCGCGACTTCCCCGACCCGCCCAGGTCCTACGCCCTCAGCGGCAGGATCATGCTCAGCGCCATCATCGTCCTCTTCTTCGTCGTCGTCGTCATGATCTCTCTCCACCTCTACGCCCGCTGGTACCTCATCCGCCGCCGCCAACCGCCTCTTCCTCCGCCGCAACGGCCTCAACCGCCGCACCCGCATCGTCCTCTACGCTGACTTCCCCTCCCCCTCCGCCTCCCGCGGCCTCGAATCCTCTGTCCTCAAGTCCCTCCCCGTCTTCACCTTCTCCTCCGCTTCCCGGACCGCCGGCGAGGCCCCGTCCGAGTGCGCCGTGTGCTTATCGGAGTTCGAGGACGGCGAGGCGGCGCGGTTGCTCCCCAAGTGCAAGCACTCGTTCCATGTCGACTGCATCGACATGTGGTTCCACTCTCACTCCACCTGCCCCCTCTGCCGCTCTCCGGTCGAGGCGACCGGCGAAGAATTCGTGGCCATAGCGGTTCCTGGAATTGACCGGCCCCAGGCCAGCACGAGCTCGGGCCTGTGCTCGACGTGCCGGCACGGGGATGCGCCAGGGATCGCGGCGGCTTCTTCCTCGTCGGCCGAGGCCCCGCCGCTCTCCGGACCGAGGAAGCCGCCAGAGATGGCCGGGTTTTCCATCGAGGTGCCGCGGTGGACCGAGCCGGAGGACGAGCCGAGGTGCGACACGCCGGCAAGCCGGCTCAGGTCGCCGGTGAGCCGAATGCTGTCGTTCACGAGGATTCTGAGTCGGGAGAGGTGGGGCAGCATCTCACCTTCGGCGGCGGCAGCGGCGTCGAGCGCGGCTGATTGTGGGCCTCCGGCTCCGGCGACCGAGGTTGACGTAGAGCGAGGATCGTCGACGGCTGCGAGAGGTGAGACTCGGGTAAACTCGGAGGCGTAGGGTTTGAAGGTGCTGACGTGGCGATCATTTTGCCGTATGGGAAAGAAATTGGAGGAGAAAAGACATTCGGCGTTTAGCGTCTCAGAGAGTCAAAAAGCTCGAAGGTCTAGGTGGACTTCTGGTCGGATCAAGTTTCGGACACGTGGCGCCGTTGGAAGGCATCGTGGGCTGCTCGCATCGCAGCCCTTGTTGACCCTCCTCAAAAGAAGTGTGGACCTGAATAGTGTGCATAGAGAATCGGAGTCGGTTAGAATTTTTTTTTTTTGTTCATCTAATCTTTGTTTTCTTTTAAGGCTTCGGAATTGGTTTATTTCATTCGCGAGGTGCGGTTTATTTTATATTAAAAAAACATTGTTATATCCTCCGAAATTGGCAAGTTATAGAAAATACATACTTATATATTTATCAATCTGATGATGTGGGTACCATATATAATTAAAGAACCCTATTTATCTCTCATCCGACACGGTTGAAGGCATCCCGCACAACCGAGCCATCGCCACGATACTAACCTTACCGCGATAGCTCGACCTCACCATCGACGCTCTCGTCACTCGTTGCCCCTCTCCTCAGTCTTTGTTTGTGATGAGTGTGAGGCGGCCCTCACATAGCCAACGATGCGAGCTCCGCAGCATAGCTCAACCGTGGCAACCGTGGCAGGAAGGTCAGTCCCAGCGGTCATGGCCGCGTATTAACAATCGACCCAAAAAATGAACTGAACGGAGCATAAAGAAGTTAATTGTCGAAACTAGGTAATGACACTACGCTTGACTCATAAGACCCATTCGATACGACGCCTAACAGCTTGTTAAATGTAAAAGATCATATTGATATGATCGGCCCGGAAAGCAAATTAACGGAATGTCCGAAGAGCTCATCGATCATGAGCTTCCAATGGGCATAACTCAAATGAGATTCATAACACTTTGAGCGACTGGAAACATGAAAGGAAGTTGAATTTGAGAGGGATAATTGCAGTAAAGGATTGGGAGTAGCTACAAATCATGCCCAAAGTAGTGCACACGTCAAGAGGTAGCTCTTTACCAAAAGATTAAAAAAAAAAAAAGTCAAGAGGTAGGTAGAGATTCTTGCTGAAGTAATATCAAAAGGACTTGGCTTAGCTGACTGTCCCCCAAAGTGTGATGGTGAGACAGTCAGCTAAACACCACAAATCTCATTTGTGGAACACAGATTTGGAAACTAGAAATGGAGAGTCAAAATGTGAAAAACCAGATCAGCAAGTGTGGTCATAAATTGATTGTCCCACCGTCACGCTTTGGGAGACGGTCAGTTAAGAATAATCCATATCAAAATGCCTAGTAGAAGAGCTCATTAAAGATACAAGAGGAAACAAAGTAAGCTCCGCACACAAAGCGTACTGACCATGCCCTATGAGTAAGAATTACCTAGCATCATCGAGTATAAAAAATACGATTAGAGACGAAGATAGCATCAATCGAGGTATCAAAAATTATGAGGAGCCAGCTAGATTGTGAAGAAGATCATTCATCTTAGGTTTTGCTTAAATCTGAATCTCAAACTCAAACTATCAAGGCTTTCCGGCCACGTCTTGTAAAGCTTTTTCACTTTTCCTACGTACTTCATTAGTTTCCTTTGAGAAGCTTTTGTCTAATTCCAGTCATTGAGCAAGCATGGCATAAAAAAAAAAAATTGCAAGGCGTATGTTCTATTACAGTGTGATTCTGTGTAATTTTCTTACTTGTTCTCTTCATTTGTCTT
The DNA here is from genome assembly GCA_019149425.1 of Psidium friedrichsthalianum. Classification (NCBI taxonomy): domain Eukaryota; kingdom Viridiplantae; phylum Streptophyta; class Magnoliopsida; order Myrtales; family Myrtaceae; genus Psidium; species Psidium friedrichsthalianum. The sequence continues at coordinate 16,744 of JAGVVM010007037.1, forward strand.
CGCGTTACTTTAGTATTTCAAATTTGATAAGGTCCTTGATTCTTCATGACTCATGCATTCGCTTTCGATTTGAAGTCAATCTAGATGCTACTATTGGCCATTGCTCATCCTCGATTGGACTTTAATCATTGAAATCGTTGAGTTCCCGATGATCATAACTCGAAATATGTGCAACACCGTTCAAGTTTCTCCACAAAGCTTGGCGATGGCCACTCGACAAGAAGAAAGGGGAATAAAAACAAGAAGAAGATGGAGAAAGGAGGATGGAGGGGGAGAAAGAGTCATAGGCTCCGTTTGTTTCGTATAGTATGAATGATTTGAAAAATATTTTCTTAAAGAACGATCTCTCATGTCGCTTATAAGAATAAATTGACGAAAAACTTCTATTCATGTACCCACAAAGTGGAGATTATCGGGCGCATCATGTGACCCGACAAAGAGAGAGCGACGTTAATCATTGACGCCATCATCGGAACTCATGAGCCCCGATTTTCGCAAGAGTTTGGTATGCATCTTCTCCAAATTATTGCGTCCATATCATTAGAATTCATGTGAATGCACGTTCCACCCCATTTTGCAAGAATCTCAAACGATCCTTCACCAAATAATTACGTCGGTCCGACACACAAGAATCTCAAACCATCTTCTTTGCTTGCGGGTGCTTGTTGGGTTTTTTCTTTGGTCGAACTTGTTGGGGTCTACTTGTGAGGAATGGACTCTTCCCTTACCCTAGGGAAGTGCCCGGCTCCATTTTCGCACTCGCTTTTGATCACTTTGACTTGAGATTCCGACGGTCTCGTCTGGGGAGCTTTGTCTTGAGATAGGTGTCGTTTGGTTTGACAGGATTGAGAGGATAGAAATCAAACGACGGAAATTTGGGACGATGATGATTTTCCATCTTCCCTGCTATTTGGTCCACGGATTTTTAAGTACGGCACTCGGATTCTCTTATTCTATCGGTTTATGCAATGAAGTTCTTCCGTTGATCGCCACCGTGAATAGCACAGCTTGATTTGATGCCGAGTAGACTCGTACTTTTTAGCCAAATTGGTAAACACAAGAGAAAAAATCCGGAGGGGAGGGGGTGGGGGTAGAGAGACGCCGGAGGAGAAAGGGGCATCGCTGCCAAATGCAACCATTGTCGAGGGTCGCTTGGCCTAAGCTAGGGTTACATAACAGATCAACGAGGGGCGATGGACCATTGGCAAGCCAAAACGAGAGGGTTGCAGGACCCTCCCCACTGCCATCGCGACGGTTGCGTGACCCTTTGATTTCGCAGGAGAGGGTTGCGTGACCTTTGCTAGATAGAGCATGACTAAAGCCTAGTGACCCTTGCTAGTTGTCGCAAGGGGCGACTCCGCTTAATCCCATCTCTCTCTTGGTTTTCCTTTCGTTCTTCGGATTTTGCTTTTGTAAGTTAAGAAGACATAAGCAGATTAATGAAGTTCATTAGATTCGTTTCTTGTAATATGGTTGTCGAAATACATGCCTTACCTACGGATATATTGATAGTTTACTCTCCTGTTGGTTCACAACAAGCCATTCCTATCCCTCACAAAGTTTGGAGCCTTCGGCCGAGTTTGGATAGATCCATTTTAAAGGGTCAAACCCTTTTAGGGAAGCTTCACTCCTACCTGTCCAAGTATAAAACCTATTGAATCAACTAGGATGGGCCGAATTAGCGACCTATTTCAGATGGAGAATCAATGGACGGGTTTTAACCCATTTTATCTCATAGATGGATGGATGGTTCGTGTTCGAAATTTTCTCATATAGCTAAAAACTTATTACATTCGATGGTTTTTCGTAGCATGAATTCTTGTTTTATTACCATCGACTCAGCAAAACTCCGCCCGGAATCAGTAAAAGCAAGGACTTGATCATCAGAATCCCCGTTTCAAAATAAAGACCTCGTATTCCAGTTAACCTAAAATCAATCATATCAACATCTCCATGCCCGTGAGGATGTGGGTAAATTTCAGAATTCCCTTGTGGCATTCATGATCTTCTGTACCCAAAGGAGATTTTAAAAACAAAGGGTGGCGACACTTTGCCCGTGACCCGTCAAATAGCAATTAAAGTAACCAGCATATGGCATTCACACGACGCTCGTGCACCGTTTGCTTGCCCCTGCACAATATGGCATACGGTCCCAATCATTGCTAATTCCAACTTCAAATTGCCTTCTACATTCGTCCCAAAACTCAAAGCGGATTAGAATTTTGAGGCATTTCAAGCAGGAATTCGATAGGGAAAAGCAAAAGTGCAGATTTCGGAAGTCCAGCAAAGGCTCAAAGTCAAAAAAGGGATTAGAAGCGTGGAAAAGTTAGGTTTCCGAGCTAAAAGTGCCCTTTCCGATGAAGTGTAAGCTAACTTTATGGGCAAGGTCAGGGCCGGTTTACGAGGAAAGATGCTTAGTTTCGTCGGATCCAATACATGCGCGCGCCAACGCACGTGAATAATCTCATCTGGGCTTGTCAAGGAGGAAAATGGGCAAGCGCACGGGATGGAGTCTGATTCTTTCGGTGCACCGTTTGGGGTACGCTTTTGCAGTAGACACGATCGATGGATGGGGTCGTGTTGCTTTTAAAAGTTTCTATCTAACTCCGATCGCGATTGGCATGTAAACTAATTTTTCACTCGCGAAACGGGCAGCCAAGACCCGGGCAAGATGGCAAAGGTATAGAGGAAGCTTCACCTAGGCGTACACCGCCGATTGGCCATGGCGTAATTACTTGAGAGGGAACTTCTGGTGTGTGCATCATTGCTGGAAATACGAGATCCGGTGATAGAGCCCCGATTATTCTGCTTGATGGAAGATCCATTCTTGTGTAAAGCATCTACTTAACCCTATTGCTGCTCCGTTAATGCTCCTTGTTTTCTGGATTTTGGGCTTTGTTTTGCTTCAATTTGATTTGCTTTGAATTTTACATGCTTCTCATGTTTATAAAACATATATATTTCTTTTCCCAGTCCTCTATCGTAAATTGGACAAGTGTGGGTGCTACCAAATATATGACTGGCCTAGTTCAAATACTCGTTACAAGCACCAGTTTAGGGAGCGACATATTTGGATATCTTCGTAAAATCATTTCACACTTGAAACTTCCTATTGCGGATAAGCTCACTTGATGTCGTGCCAAGATATGTCCTAAGTTAGTTTAGTGTGTAGGACCTGGCCCGGTCCACAAGGGACAACTACCTAAAATGAGTAGCTGAATAATCACACAATTTGATGACCATGTGAAGGCGGGTAGTAACTATGAATTGATCAACATAGTCTCTTTCAACCAATTTGACAATTTGGATGTTATTTCTTTGATTCATAAGTCATGATGAAACCACCCAAATGATCATTATCTTGCGTGGCTGCTTGGAAGTACTACTCTTTTTGAAGTCCAGCCCTCATGAACCGCGCATGATATTATAGAGGGTATTAGTGCACACCAATAGTTCGAGGACACACTAAACCCATACTCAATCGGGCAAGGATAAGGTTGGAATGAGAGAGCTCGTCGAACAAGGTGTGAGTCCTCGCCGAGCTCTTGTAATGGCAAAGGAAGCAAAACTAGGTCAAACCACGCCGTAAATAAGGAGAGTATCGCAAGGCGAGTCGGTGGTCAACATTGACGAGCACCTAGTTAGTTTTTTGAGTGATGGAGGTCTGTGATATTTCAAGTCCCATATCGGACAAAGATGCATAACAAGCCGACCCTCACCCTCAAATGATTACCATCTTGTGTGATTACCGAGAGCACTCCTTTTGAGACTTGACTCACGTGGAACGGATCGAGTCGTTAGGATGGTATCGATGCGGGTCCCTTCCAATACAAATGACCAAACCTCGGATCACCATCCAGAATCAAACTGTTGGCGCAGTGTATTGTCCAAAGCTTCACGTCCCATAGAATCTCTCCCCCTCTGTGTACTAGAAGAGGACTTTAAAAAAAGGCTGTTAGCCTCCCGATACGGAGCACGAGCATTTTTTTGCGCAGGTTCGGCGTGCCCATCGTCCCCCACATGCTAGTGCGACCAAAGGAGACATTGCATAAATGAAGTCACGGACATCGAAATATAAGGTACATAGAAAAATAATTCAAGAAAAATAAATAAACAAAAAAAATGGAAAGCATTTACTAGGGTTTCCCACACCAACGGCCCCTTCCCACCTTGAGCCCCTTAAGACCCAGGAAAAAACAGCAACAAAAAGCAAAGTCTCCCCATTTCTCTTCTTCTTCTTCGTCGTCGTGGTCGACGCTATCTCTGTAGCCTTGCTCCCTCTGCCATCATCAAGCGGAAGCAACGCCAGCCCAAACGCAGCAATGTCGGCCAAAAAGTCTCCAAATCTTCCCCATTTCCAGAGCCCCAGCACTTCAGCGACTATGGCTTCGACCCTCAGCTCGACTTTTTCCAGGTCCCCGCCTTTTCATTCTCGTCTTTCTGGGCCGGCGTCTCTCTCTCGCTCCCTCTCTCTCTCTCCCTCTCGTGAAGGAAGAATGAATGAATGATCAGCTCTCCGATTCCCGATTCGTGCAGGTTTTTTGGGCGAAGCCAGACGGCACAAGCGAGACGCGGCCGCCGCGAGGCCCATCGATTCCGTTCACTCAAGCTCCAGGAAGCCCATCCCAAGGGACGACCCACCCCCACAAGGCCAAGAGGTCTTTTCTCCTCCTCATCCTCCTCCTCGTCCCACCAACAAGTTCAAGAGAAAGAACCGGTGCGTGGAGGAGCGCGCTCCTCTTCGTCAAGCGGTGGGCCCACCACCACCACAACCACCACCAGCAATGCGACCGCGTCGAGGACCAGCGCCGCGCCGGGTCCAGGCCACCTTCCGGGCTCTCTTACGGGCCCTTGTAACCTGGACGAGAGGCAGAGAGCGGGCCTGGGGGACGCCTTATCCGGCGGCGAGCAGGCCGTCGTCGGGGCCGTCGCGGGAGGGACGCTGACGCCGGCGAGGAAGGGGGACGTGGACGTGCCGTACTGGAGCCTCAGGGAGAGTAACATGGAGCCGCCGCAGCGGATCTCTACATCCCCGCATTCCTGCATTTACTGGTCACTTGAGCTCATTCGTCCCGGCTCGCTTCGTTTCTGAAAAGGCGATGCGCTCCAAGTGGGAGGGAGGAAGAAAGGCTTTGATCCTCCTTCTGCGTGTTTGCTTGCTAACTTTATTTACTTTTTCTGTTCTCACTATCTCAGTGAAATGGCGAACTCGTGCGTTTGACCCAGTCAGATTGCTCGGGACCCTTCTCTCTCTAGCTCACGATTGAGTGCGCAAAATATAACTTTTTTTAATTATTTTCCTGATC
>JAGVVM010007038.1:0-24357 GCA_019149425.1 Psidium friedrichsthalianum
GGTCTTGATCCGCTAAGGTACACGCTGTCACGAATGTGCCGTGGCAGCTCACAATTCGCAATCAAGTAACGGCTCCTAACCATTAGCATCTTCGCAAATGGCGCTACCAATGGATTGATTTAAATTTCGTTATCCGTGTTCATATTCACGATGTCTTATTCGTATGGCAATGTTTCTGGGCATTTTGAGGTCTGGTGCGTTAATAAAAGTCTGAATCCCAAATTGAGACAGGTTTTGCCCATACTTGGTGGTGTAAAATCTCTTGTATTCCATCTTTTATTTTAATTTCTGCAACCATCAAACCCCCAGAATGGAAGGCCGCTCACCGATGGAGGTTCTTTTTTATACCTTTATTTTTCTGTAAATTTAATTTCTGTCTCGCAACCGCAGAATAGGTAGATCGAGCAAGGCTGAACCAACCCATTGGAGGTTCTTTATCTACGTCTGCCTTACTTTCTGTAATTTTTTCTGCACCATCAAACCCCAGAATGGAAGAGCCGCTCACCCGTTGGAGGTTCTTTATTTCTACTACCTTTACTTTCCTTCTGCAAGTTTATTTCTGCAAACCATCAAAACCCCAGAATGGGAAGGCCAACCCACCCGTTAGAGGTTTCTTTATTTATTGTCTTTTACTTTCTGCAAATTAATTTTCTGCCCTTAAACCCCAGAATGGGAAGTATTTCAAAAAATACAAAAAAATATCATTCAATGTGCATTTCATATAGTTAGCTCATGCATACTTTGCCTGCCGCTACATATTCGTATTATCATTAATTCATGCTATTCATGCAAAAAAAACTTCAAAAGAAAAATCTCAAAAAACTAGGACCGGGCCATTTCGACTGGCCATCCTCTTTTGTTGATTTCCCTCTCATCTTTCAAACTGCTATTTTATCCCACATAGGCAATTGTCTTGAAAAATTCCAGGAATTCGAAAAAAAAATCTCAAAAATTAGGAAATTGGCCCATTTCGACTGGTCAATCCTATTTTAATGAATTTTCCTTCCTAATCTTTTCAAAATGATGATTTCCCCTCATAATAAATTGTCTTGAAAAATTTCAAGACATTTAGAAAAAATCCAAAAAATTAGGACGCACCTTTCGACTAGTCAATCCTATTTTTGATTATTTATTCATATGTCACATCCATCATGTCTAGATTCGTATTCCGTACTTGCGTGTCCACATTCGCATATAACGTAAAAAAAAATGTTCACAGTTTGCAATGTCTATTTGTATATCTACTTATGCCGCATTTCAATTGCATGTCCATGTTCGCATGTATACATTCGCGTTCTATATTTACCTATTCACGTTTTGCTTATCTATGCACCCATTACTAATCCATGCATTTCCATCTAAAGTTTAAAGCAAAAGAGAATGCCTCACTAGAGCCTTAGGAGTAAACCAAGCCCTCAGTTCCAAAATTAGAAATCATGGAATTAAGGTACGAAAGGGCATTAATGTGAATTCACTAGTGTAAAAAACTAAGTCTCCGAACTCATTCTCTGGTTCGTAGAATAATTTAGTTACTCCCGCTAATTTACTTAGGTTTCTAATCGACCTACCAAAAAAATGATTAGTGCGACTCACCTTAAAATCATGTGATAAAAAAAAATCAAAGGTGCATTCGGTAGGGCTTGAGAGAGTCCGTATTAGGTTAGTAATCTAATTACCTGATATCCTTAACCTGAAAATTTTTCATAGATCGAAATTTTTAGGTTGCGACATGGCCCAACATGGTTTGAGAGGAAAGAGGGAAAAAAAGAAAAAAAATTACAGGACGAAAATGCTTGGTAAAATGTCTTACTATAGTTTTCCCACCCGCTAGGACTTTTTCTCTTGGCAAAGCACCAAAAAAATCTTAATTTACTGCATTTATGTTAATTTAGCCATAAATATTTCAATTGTGTCAATTAATCCGAAATATTTTCATTTTTGCTAATTGAGTCTATCTAGCTAATCTAGGCAAGAAATCGTTGATTGGATGTCGGCGGTCCTACGTGACACGGCCACACTCACAAATGGTCAACCTTGCCGACCCTCAGTAGAAAATGTAAAGAAAAAGAATAGAGAAAACCAAAAAAATTATAATTAAAAAAATATCCAATGTCAACGCTAGCCGTCCTACGTAGGACGGCCTACATTTCTGATCTAAATTGACCAGATATGCTCAATTGACAAATCGTGAAAAGGTTTAGGCTAAATTGGTACAGTTGAAAGATTTAGGACTGAATTGACACAAATATAATGGTTTAGACTTTGTTTTTGTACTTTTTCCCCTTTTTCTTGCATGTTTCATGTCTGAATTTTGGCCGACTTTTAAATACCCATTATCAAATCAATCATTAAAGCAAATTAAAAATAACGTTGTCGGTGACAAATATGACGCGTACTCTTGAACTTTTGTGAACGTCAAGGATCCTAAGCTCTTGATGCGATAGCTTTATCTTGACATGATCGCTCTTATAAGCTCCACATTATCAAAAATTTAACACGACCATGTGCGCATAGTCCGTGACATGATTGGATCACCATATTACTTTTCCTTTTCAATATGCATTACTTGAGATTAAAATAGACCAAATTAATAATAACTAAATCGGAAAAAGAAGCTCGACATTCACTTTAAGTACAGTAATTACGGTTTTGTTTGGTTCCAACTCCTCATACACATTTTTCGCTCGCTTTTTGCTTTCCTATTTTGATCCCACCCAATTAAAACCCAAACAAAATTGTGATTACATAGCAAATTGGTATTGTGTTCAATTACGGGTTATTAGTTCCATTATAGGATGCGAGCTCATTGCCCGAAACCTACTCTATATGTTCTGATTCCCAAAACTTAGAACTAGCCTACGATCGAACCGGCCGATTCCTGGGCGATTCCCCGGTTCTTCCCAAGAGTGGGAAGTCACATAACCGATAGAAAGTTTCGTTTTTTTTTTAGCTTATGAGTAGGAAATTCTCGTTATATGAGTGGTCTTCCCTGAAACTAGTCTGCTTGATTGGTTCGAGACCAAACGGAAGCTTCTCACATTAAAACCAGGAAAGTCAATTGATTATAGACCGATTCGACGATTCAGAACCAAGAACAGATAGCTTCTTCCTGTAAAGGGCTTGGAATCGATAGGGTTAGGCCAGTTTGGTTCAGTTTGACTGGTTCAAATCGGAAATTATTCCAGTTGCTCAAACCCACACCCCCAAAAAAAATATATATATATATTACAATGACCACTAAGCAAAGTAAAGAAAAAAAAATCCAATAATCCAACTGCTTCTCATATTTGGTGTGCAAACCTGGGTGAAGAACAAATAAGGAACAATAGCAAATCTTGTTTCAATCTCGAAACTACATCATTAATTTAGCAAAAATACACGGCGTACAATGACCACCATTAAATAATTCAAAGGTGAGGACGTTTTTATTTGAATGAGTGATGTTGCTACAAGGGTACGTATCACTGAACTCTTCTTCCTCGCATTAAGAAAGCTAATTATAAAGCAATTCGATTAGGTTTACCAATTAACCAATTTAAGAAATCTGTTCTTATTAACCTAAAGGCAAAAGAGACCGTGTCTCAAAACATTCAATGCTCGAAAATTACAATAGATTTAAGGTTAAAGAAAACGGTCACCAAAACCCTTAATTCCCGATGTGTTAAGATTCGCTGCATAATCAAAATAAAAATAAAGAGTAGTGAGAAAGAGAGATCGAGATGCAAATGTTTATCCTGATTTACCCTTAAACTACGGTTACATCTAGTGGATGATTTATTATAATTAACGCATCGCACCTCTCTGTTATATCACTCAATTATAAGCAAAAAAGATAGAGAGTGTGTGCATAAGCAGTATCTATTCATGAGCCTAAGCCCAAACTATCAATTAAATATAGGCATCCGGTGACAACCGCGTTGGCCGTGCGACCCTCGTCGGGGCAGCCTTCATGACCCTCGCTCGCTCATTGAGATGCTTTCCTATCGATAGAGAGTATAAATCATACCGCAACATTACGCAATTCGAAGAAGACATGAAAGCGAATGGAGATTCCTTTGGCTCCTCAAAAACATGATTTGATTGGAGAGGCAATGAGAAAATGGGGTCTCTCTCGATGACCCGACTGACCCCAAGTAATCACGAGCCATGAGTGTTCCTTTCTTGATCAATTTAAGAGATTAAAATAATACTCCTTTTCGAATAGAGAACAGGTTCATCTCTTCCACTAATCATTTCATGTGACAAATTGCTACTTTTCTAGTGCAAGAACACGCAATGGTCCCCATGCAATGTGGCCCATTTAATCATTCTTAATCCTTTTACTTATCCTTAAAACAAGTGTTTTGGATTCCCTATTGGATTGACTAATTCATTGACCGTTTCCTGCAAAACCGGACCTAACGAAGACCTTGTGAAAAAAAACCCAAGCAAGTTCATTCAATCTTAGAGGAAAGTAATTGGAAATTGGGGCGAGGTGCGAGTTTCAAGGCCACGGAACTCTCGAAAGAAGGCGTGCAAACAAAGTGCATCATCGTGCATGGAATCCTTTTGAAAGCTTTAAGCTTCAAAGTGACCCCAAAGGCCAAATGTGCTTTAGCCCAAAAAAAAAAAAAGGGGGGGAAAAATTTAGAAAAAGAGAGGGCGACCCAAAAGTGCTTTATGTGAATTCTTTCGTCAAGATTGACCCCCCAAAGTTTTACAATTTTTTTATTATCTTTTTATTTATTTTATTACGCCGTACTCGTTATCCGCTAGGGTTGCGAAATATCCACGATAAAAAAAAAAGTAGCTAAAAAGTTGGTAAATTTCGTAAAATGTCTCGAAGAAATCTAGAAGCAAAATATTGCCTCGGATGTAATTGAATTAGTGACCAAAGAAATAGAAAAAAAAACACTCGATAATTGGATAAAAAAAATTTCGCTTTGGCAAGTGGCGACATTGATTAACCTTTACCTTTCCTCGTTAATTATCGCTCAGAAATCCAACTGTGTCCAAAATTCCAACTAGATCTGATACGAGAATCAAGTCTCTCCTACCTTCATCAAAGTTAATTCAAGCTCGAACATGTCATCTATGGTCTCTATAAAACAGAAAAAAAAAAAAAAAGGATAGATTGCACACGCCCATTAATTAGTACTATAAGCTCGCAAGTAATTTGAACACGAAATCCGTGATACAAATAAGCAAACAAAAAAGCTATTTTTTTTATATTAATCTATGCAGATAAGGACACATAATCGGTGTCCAAAATACCAATTTCCTCTAAAATTGACAAAGAAAAGGATGTCAAGTGGCTATCGCATTGCTATAAATTAGGGGTGAGCATGGGTTCAAGGTAGAACCGAAGAACCGAACCTATGGTTCCGGTCCGATTTTCGGTTCTAATAAAATAGGGTCCGGTTCCTGGTTTTGGATTTATAGGAACCGTCGGTTCCGGTTCCGATTCCTATTCTACCCTGTACTCGAATCGGAATCGGAACCGGACCCGAAACCAGATCATTGTAGTTGATTTTCTAGACAAATTTGATTAAGGCAATTTCGGAGGAGTATAAAAGGTTTCTTGCTAGTATGGTTTTGATCCATAAAGAGATTAGGATTGATCAAATTTTCATTTAGAACCATTGGATTTTTTAAAAAAAATTTAAACACACTTCTTCTATTCCCTATAATTTAGCATTATTGCTAAATTTTCAAATATTTACATAGCTACTCCAGAAGAATTCAAGCACTATAGATTGATTGATATCCATGCCAGATCAAAGAGAGGAAAAGATGTCGAAGAGCAATTGACGAGCACGATAGTATAAAATCATTTGGTCGAGTACGGTAGATTCCCGGGTACCTTGGAACCTATGATAGGGTAGGTTCCAGGTTTCACGGTATGCTGGGTAGGTTTTAGGTTCAAAAAAATAAGAATCTATACTAGTGGGTAGGTTCCAGGTTCTAGGTGGAACCTACCCAGAACCTGGAACCGCTCACCTCTACTATAAAATGCTACCTTTTTTCCATATAGGGACATTTTCGTCCACATGCCCCCGCTTTCGGGAGAACTAGAGCCGCATCTCAGTACCGACCGACTAGCCCACGAGACGCGAATTCTCATTTTTACCCTCCGGCTCAAAAATAGCAAAAAAAACATCGCCATCAATATTCATGCTGTTATTTTGCAAAAAAAAAATATATTATTCCTGTTGTTAGATAGCGATTTCTCTCTGTTTTTGCTGATCAGGACGCTAGATTTTGCTGTTTGCCGCGATTTTGCATCATCCACTTCGCAATCACAAGAAAAGTCAACAAAAACTAATTTTTCACAAGCCTGTTTGCGGACAATGATTCCATCCCTGACCGAACTCATGCCGACTCTTATTGATTATTGATGTAATAGTGACAAGACATTATTCAACTAGGTGCAAAATCAATTTTGATTTGATCAATATGTTGGTTTTGACGGATCGAACCGAAGCAGCTTAACTTCAGGAGTCAAACTAAATGAGATAAATAAATATCTGTATTTATTTTGACTCCCTCCTGATTACATTATATGAAAACAAAGAAATACATAAATTCATATAATAATTTTTATATATGTGTGATTTGAATTACTTCTTTGCTCTAGGGCTCACTTAATTTCCTAAGCAACTCAAGATCAAATATAAATTATTCTAAGCACTCGAAAGAAAGTTAGAAACAGATAACGAAGTTGTAAAATTGTCACAAAAGTCCAATTGAGTCTTAAAAACTTTCAAAAAAATACAATTAAATACTAAAAATTTTTCGTGAAAGTGCAATCAAGTCTTAAAACTTGTAAGAAATGCAATTAAGTCCTAAAACTTGTCAGAAATGCAATTGATTCATAAAACTTTTAAAAAGTGCAATTAATAGAAGAGCTTGATTTCTCCATTTTGATAAGTTTAGAACTTAATTGCATTTGAAAATGACAAAATTAAGTCTTTTTGTTAATTACACTTTTTGAATATTTTATGACTCGATTGCATTTTCGCGATAAATTTTAAGACTTAATTGCACTTTTTAAAAATTTTATATTTCAATTACACTTTCGTGATAATTTTTAGAAGTTTCAATTTACTTATCCCATTTGAAAAAGAAAATGACATATTGAAAACACACTTAATCTCAAACCCAACACTCGTGATTATAAATTCAAAAATCCTCTTTTTTCCTCTTTTGTGTACTATTGCATTACATGAGCACTTTAATATGAGGATTAATACTACGAAAATCCTAAACTAGTACATCTATGACAAATTTATCCTAAACTATTTTTTTACCACAAAAAATTCTAAATTTGTACACTTGTGACAAATTCACCATCTATTAATTTTCGTTAAATTCAACGTCAAATTGTTGAGTTGGATAGCATGTGATAATTTATAGGTTTACTAATATGAGAGTTTTACCATCTATTTATTACATGTATATCAATTTAAGATTTTTCGTGATATTAACCAAATTTAACGAAGGGTAAATTTGTTGCATGTATAGTAGTTTGGGTTTTTCGAAGTAAAAAATTAGTTTAGAGTAAATTTGTCACAAATATATCAATTTGGAGTTTTTAATGGTAAAAAAAAAGTTTGGAGCAAATTTATCACAAGTGTACCAATTTAAATTTTTTGCGATAAAAAATAATTTGAGATAAATTTATCACAAATATATCAGTTTGGGATTTTTCGCGGTATTAATTTTTAATATAATTATTTATTTTTTCTCCAAAAAAAATTGTTGCTCCAGCTCATTTCATCTCGCCCCCTCCCTTTCGAAGGGGGGGCCCACCATCAAGCCAGGTGGACCCCAGCAGCTGTCCTAAACAGGACCGCGGTCTAATTTACTGCTGGTTCAATACGAAATTTCACTTTCGAAACCCCACCCCCCCCCGCAAAAAAAAAAAAGAATTTACGATATTTTTCTGGTTGAGAGGGTGCAACACAAAACCAAAAGCGTTTTAGCTCAGGAATTGACGATGACAGCAAATCCACCACTGTCCCAGACAGGCAGGCAATACCCCAGCACAAATTCCACACGCCATGTAATTATTTATTTATTTTTATAAACTTTAAAATCATGTCACAAAATAGCAGCAGCATGGAGTTGGGTGGGCCCTCTCTCACTTAGGGCGCGGTTGGCAACAGTAGAACTGATTTTTCAAATTTTGAAGAATCAAAACTTATTTAATAATCATATGAAAAATTATGCGGTATTATTTGAATAAAAAATCAACACTCTTTTTTAATTCTTATACTTACTTCAAATCTATTTCAAGAAACAATATCTAAACAAGTTTTTTCATCTTTCTCGGTTTCAAAACAAATCAGAATAAAAGAATCAGCATGTCATTACTATTCAAATTCAATTCAATTAATTTGTTAATTTATTTATTATTATGTAATTTCTTTCTTTCTTTTTCTTTTTTTTTGGGTGGGGAAGATGAACGTGGCCCCGTTCTGATGGGTGGGGGCTCGACCTGAGCCGTTGGATGGGTCTCATCATTGAGACCGGATTGTAATCATGCGGATTGCTGCAAGATCCTCCTCTGTTTTTTTTTTCAGCATCATCTGTGCAGTAGGCCCCCCTTTCGGGAATTTGAAGAAATTACCCATATAAAGAAAACCCACGTTAGTGAAAAAAAACCTAAATTAGTCTAACGATAATCATGATTAAAAGAATTATTACTTTTTACTATGACTGTGACAAGTGATGAGATAGAGAGAGAAAGCAGGCATATCCAAAGAACTGCTTTGACGGTGGCGGTAAAGCAGCTTCCCCCTTTGTTTTTTTTTTTTGGGCTATATATATTCAACTGTTTTTTTTTCTGTTAACTTTTTAATCTCCCGGATTATAGAATTTAGTGGGGTTTCCATCATTTGATGCTGCCCATGCTTATTCGTGGTAATGTGGGATTCGGTTCTATTTACGATATTGACCTTCTGGGAAACCGCTCTACCGGATCTTGGATTTATGCCATGTTATTTCTTTCCTTTTCGTTATTATTTCCCCTAAATTTACTTGCATTAAGCTGGAAAAAGATATGGATCACGCAATTTGACATAAATTTGATTCCTTTGTTTCCATATTAAACAAATTTTCTGGTTTGTTACGATAGTTGATAATATAAGGCAAAATGATGTAAATGATCAATGAACTTTGATCTAATACGTAATGTAGTCTCTGAATATTTAATTTGACCAGTATGGCTCCTGAACTTTAATTCAATGTGTAATATAGTTCCTAAATTTTTAATTTGATCAATATGATCTCTGAATTATTAACCCAACGCGTAATGTTGTTCATGAATTTTTTATGCAAATAATATAATTTATGAACTTTTAAAACATATTCAACTTAATCCATAAACTATAAAAATATGTTTAATTTAATTCCCATATTGCACAATGAGTTAAATTTTAAGAATTATATTGGTCAAATTAAAAGTTCACGGATTATATTGCATATTGAGTTAAAGTTCACAGATTATTTGTGTCATTATCTCAAAATATAATTGAGAAGAAAGGGCAAGGAAGTAATTTGGGCCATTGAGTAAAGTTTCCCATTACTTCCAAGAGGACTAAACGACAAAATCCCAAAATGAAAAAAGTTTAATATGTTTTTCTATATTTTATTTTTTTTCTTGCCTCTTTCGACCAATTTTTTTTTTGTTGCCTCCAATGGGGAAGAAAGCGCAGAGAGAGAGTGGAAGGACAAGACGTCATTATCACATTACTACGACCCCTCTCTCGTCATTTCACGCACCCACCCTTTCCCAAAGAACACTCCTTCTTCTTCTTCTTCAAGCTCCACCACTCCACTCTCTCTCTCTCTCTCTCCTCTCGCACGGGCGCGCTCGCGCACACTCTCTCTCTAGGAAGTCCTCAGAGATGGGGAGTCGAATCCCTTCGCACCAGCTCAGCACGGCCTCTACGTCTCGGGCCGGCCCGAGCAGCTCAAGGAGCGGCCGCCCACAATGGCGTCGCGGGCCGTGCCGTACACCGGCGGTGACGTCAAGAAGTCCGGCGAGCTCGGCAAGATGTTCGACATTCCCGTCTCCGGCGAGAGCCTCCCTTCCCTCAAGCACTCCCGCCCTCCCCCCCTCCTCCCAGCACAACAGCGGATCCGTCCGATCCGGCCCGAACTCAGGCCCCGTGCCCAAGCCCGGGTCCAACTCCGGCCCGGTCAAGAAGACCTCGGGCCCCATGACGCCCTTAGCCCCGACGGGGCTGATCACCTCCGGGCCGATAGGGTCGGGCCCGCTCGGCTCGGGGCGGGCCAGGTCCGGCCAGCTGGAGCAGCCGCCGGGGACGGGAAGGCGGTGTACGGGTCGGCGGTGACGAGCCTGAGCGAGGAGGCGAGGGTGGGGTTCAGGGTCTCGAAGGCGGTGGTGTGGGTGTTCCTGGTAGTGGTGGCGATGGGGGTGCTGGTGGGGGCGTTCTTGATGGCGGCGGTGAAGAAGGCGGTGATACTGGTGGCAGTGGCGGCGGTGGTGGCGCCGGCGGTGGCGGTGGTGGCCTGGAACTGGGCGTGGAGGAGGAGGGGCTGCTAGGGTTTGTGAGGAGGTACCCCGACGCGGAGCTCAGAGGTGCTGTCGATGGACAGTATGTGAAGGTCACTGGGGTAATAATCTCCAATTTCTTTAATTTTGTTTTTCGAGGTGGATTTTGTAGTTAGCTTTGATTAATTAAGCTTTATCTTGTCGATATCGTATTGAAGTCTTTGGGTGTGCTTTTTCTTGAAAATCTATAATTTCCTGGTGTGAATGTAGAATAGGTCATCTGCTTATGTAGAGGATTTCATACGATGTGACAATTTACTTTAAAAAGGAAGCATTTAGTTCTTTGCTTATCATTTTGATTGTTGCGCTGAAATTTCAGATGGTAAGCATATTATGGTGGGTCAGGGAAATTTTTGTTGATAGAAAGCTGAGTATTGTTCCCTTACCAAAAAAAAAAAAAGCTGAGTATTGTACGTTTTGGGCAGATAGCTGGTTATGTAAAGCAACGATTTTTTTAACCTTTTCAAGAGTTTTCAAGAATTCGAGGGTGCCCGGTTTGGTGAATTATAAGACTCGGGAATAAGTTCTTTGGGCTATGGGACTGGCTTTTTTAGATACCTAGGAATTGAATAGCTACGTTTTACTTTATGGGCTCGCATGAAGTCCTTTTCAGATGATTCTTATGTTCTTCCTATCAGGACCATTTGATTTGAGTCTCTTCTTTTGGGGCTAGAAATTGACAGTTCGGGATCTAATACCTTGCAAACTTGCAATTTGCGATTGCCTTGTAGTCCAGTGGGAGGAGAAACTTGAGGCTAATGAGTGATTGCGGTTTAGTCAACTATTTTTCTGGTTGTTATTCGTTGCATTGCAAAATGCGTTGAATGCCTGGTTTTTTGTGCTAGGCATGATGTGCTAACACTGTCTTGGGTTGAAATGAGTTCTCCTCCTTTTGAGCCTTCTGCTTTGTTTCTTCTGTGTCACCAAATTATTTGGCTGGTAGCCGGTGTTATTTTGAATGCCCAATAGGATGGGAAGAGGTTCAATTGTTATCCCTGCTATTACATATTTCTGAACATGCAGTGCTGATTCTGAAATTGCTATGAATATCTTCATCCATTGGATCTTTGAAATGGGTTTCTTCTTCTCTCTTCTGTGAAAAGCTGCTGATAGTCCTGACTCATTCTTTAGTGGAAAATAAACACTGTATGATTAGCACTTTCTTTGTGTCATTTGGCAGTTGGCAATTGATTGTGTGCCGTCCTTCTATTTTGATGCCAAACTTGCTCTGCAAATGATTCTGAAAAGGGCTTGATACGTTTCTTTCCCACGTGACTGCATATGTGTTATTGTTTAGGAGAGTGCTTGATAACATTCTATCTCTGTTAGGTTTTCACCTGCGGCAGCATTCCTTTGGAATCATCATATCAGAAGGTGCAAAGATGTGTGTACATTTCGACAGAATTGTATGCATATACAGGATGTGGTTGGAAATCTGCAAACCTAACACCTTGCTTCTCATGGGGATGTAACATTCAGAGGTAATAATTGTCTTTCCAGTTGATATGCTCACATTCTTGTTTGAATGTGGACTCATCAACTTTTTTGGCGAGTTTTGACATCACTTGATGACTCTTAAATTGAGGAACCTAACGATTGCTGGAAACTGCACTGTTTTCAGCACCACAATTTCTTAGTGACTGCTGTGTGGATTTGGCCTTTAAAGTCATTGTACGTAGTTCCTCGAGAATTGGCACTAGTTATGTTTGATGCTTTGCTACGTTTTTTCCTGTTCTCTAGTCCAGCACTTCATGAACTTGGGACCCAACTAGGCCTTCTTTTTCATGTTGATCTAAGGATAACGATGTCGTGTTTGCTGAACAGAGGTACATGGCTGACTTCTACATATCAGACTTCCAGTCGGGATTGAGAGCATTAGTTTAAGCCGGCTATGGAGCAAAGGTTGCTCCATTTGT
Source organism: Psidium friedrichsthalianum (assembly GCA_019149425.1). NCBI lineage: Eukaryota > Viridiplantae > Streptophyta > Magnoliopsida > Myrtales > Myrtaceae > Psidium > Psidium friedrichsthalianum. The sequence goes on from JAGVVM010007038.1 coordinate 12,478, forward strand.
CAAACCGACCACAGCTGTAGATGTGACCAGGAAAAGAGAGATTTGTCTCCGAGCTTCTTGCGCTGGCTTGCAGAGCGTAGCCTTTCATATGATGTCGTGTTATGCGCCTCAAAGAAGGGTATGCATAGCAATAATATATCTATATCATCTTTCCGCTTATTCTTTTTAAAAGGAAGGCTAATGAGTAATAATTCGCCCCTGAAGATCCGCCTTCTCTCTCTCTAAGATTTTCTCTCTCTTCTATTTTTGGCATCAGATATATAAAAGAAGGAAGCACTGTAGTGTCATGGGGTCGTGCGACGCATGACAACGTACTCATGATTGTTCCACCGCCGGAGCCCATATCAACGGCTGCCAATGGGTCCATTCCTCCCTCCGACCTACGTGGAAGGCCTTGTCGTGACGTGTGCAGATAACCAAGACGCACGACGTAGTGAACGTGTAAATACCACGGGTTTTCAACTTGTTATATTATTCACGACGTGCTCTCTCACGAATATGTCTAAACGATGGAAGTACGACTGTTTCCTATTAAGACTTTCCGCTGTTTTGCGAGTGTTCTCGAAAGGGACAAGGAAATGTTGCGTCCAGAGAGCCGACGATGGACGAGGGATGAAGGGAATAGTTGAGACTCCAGAACATATCGATGATGTGCAGGTTGTGATGAAAGACCCCTCAAAGACAGAGTATATATTCCTTTCCACGAGGCTTAGGGGACAAAGTGTATATTATTATGCTTGCAGGTTTCTTAATGTGGTTGATTTTATTATGTACATAAGTTGCGAGGCTTCTTCTGAGGATGCAGAAAGTGGTTGCTTCTCTCAGTTCTTTCTTCGTTTGTGTTCCCTCCCTAACCCCCCACCCAAAAAAAAAAAGAAAAGAAAAAGAAACTGCTTTTTCGCTGTTGTTTGAGGTGTAATTATCGGTTCGGCTATTTATATTTCAAGTGTTCAATTGCGTGCGATATAGTGAACAAAATGTAAGGTCCAATGCAAGATTTGGGTCAAGTATCTTCACCAAATCTATTATCCCATCATTGAATTTGCAACTTCAACAACCAAAGCCATGACTAGTTTTCCTCGTCTATGCGAGGGCTCTGCAGCGTCGGCAGCAGAGAAACGTACGTGCCATGGATGTCTGGACCCTCGTCGACTCTCTGCAGTTCACGAAATTTGGAAGATAACACCTTACAATTGACGCGTGAGATGCATGAGTGTGCCGGTCATTTCAGATAAACCCAAGTTCTCCTTGGCCGCTACAATTTGAGTGATAATTTTTGATGAAGCTGCAAATTTTTTCACAGATCTCTTTCAAAACTAGTTGGAATGTTCCCCTTGCAAAACTTGATATTTATATATCCAAGGAAAGCTTTTGATGCATGCCCTAGTCGACCATTGAAGACAGGTGAAGGCGACGCCTATCACGCTAAGATTCGTGCGATAGGAGCTAAGAACGGAGAACTTTTTGACTCATTTTGCCAATCGCCACCTTTACGAATTCCTGCTTTATCCCGTCTTTGGTGTAGACAAACCCATACGTTCTACGGAAATGTAAACCGAAACAAAACGATATCCATAACAAACCTGATAGCCCCCATCTGAGGATGTGATGGAGCATCGGAGGCCAAAAATCGTTATACACAAGGTTGGTTTTTCAGATGACATACTATGTAGCAAGAGAAACATTGCCTCAACCAAGAGGGCACAAGCGCCCGGGAGATTCATTCATAAGGATTTCTGAAATTCTTCAGGAGCTCGGGGATCTCGTAGCCAAGCATCTCGTCAACGGCTTGTATCATCTTGGGCTTCAGCTTTTCGAATTTGTCGATGCTGTAGCCACTCAAGACCTCCTTGAAATGCTCGACGTTGGGAAATCACCTGCCGGTAGATGGTATTCCCTTTGAACCTATTACAAAGCACATATATACATCAAGCAATCTGTCGTGAGCACAGGGAAGAGAGAGAAGAGAGAAGGGACCTTGGCAAATTCATCTTCTAGATTATCAATTAATCGTTGCTGAGCCTTTGCCTTGCCCATCATGGCAGGCATCTCCTTCTTAGATGACTAATGATGTAGCATGAATCTTAGCAGCCCTAGCACGCTTCACAAATTCGTTGATCTGTGACGAACGGATGCCAGCAAGATGGTTCCAATCAGTGTGCAGTAATAATTCCTTAAAGTGCATTGGCACTTCAAACACGCAAGATAAATTTGAAGAAACTAGTTTGTTAAGCTTGAAATTTTCATGACGTACCTGACGGTCACAAGCTTTCTTAGGAATGTCAATCAATCTGCAAGAAGGTCATCCTGTTCCTTTTCGAAGAGATCACGACCAATAGGACCCATAATGCTTTCATCATAGGCTTGTCATTAAGGACCTGTGATTTCAAAATACTGGTCAGCACAAAGGTATCCCAACAGGTAATAAGTGAAAGTTATAAGTAAACAGGATCATAAGGTAGAGGGAGAGAGCATGTGCTAAGAAAAATCAAAGACTAAAATGCATCAGCTCGTTTTTCAAACAATCTTGCCGAGAAATAAATTTCCTCGTTCTAAAACTATACCCGACGTAACGCGTGCAACTTCAGGAGTGTTCAACACTTTGCCAAGCGACCACATCAGTGCTCCATACACTCTCATCAGCTGTAAATAGCACAACCAGGTTAGCTGATCCTCCCACAGAGAATACGCCTGAAAATGCAGGTGATGACAGAAACAAACGATATAACCCAAGACATCTTACTTGTTGCGTATCGACTTGGTCTGCTTTATTAAGAACAACACGTATCTTGTCATCATTGCCACGTAGAGATGCGATAACACGCTTGAACTCATCACTGATATCAGTTTGTGAGGATCAAACAGAAGAAGAATCAGATCACATTTGGCTGCAAACCATGATATGACACCAGTAAAATCGTAGCTCCGTTGGGTTCTTTGCTTTTCTCCAGATAGAACACCAGGAGTATCCACAAAGGTAATTTGATCAAGCAGCTGCAATCACAGCATGGAAATTTTGATGTCTATTACAGTTATACAGAAGGCAAACTCTAAAGACGGTGGACAAATTCTACTTCAAGTTCCTGTACTTTCAAGCTTTTTTTAATTAAGTCATTATTCGTTTGGTTTTTCTAATCAAGTATTTCTATTTGCACAAGTTATCTATCAAGTCACTTCAAAACCAAATCTGGCAAAATCAGGCTGACATGACCGTCGGACAACGCCCTAGCGTGACTTCTTTAGTATTTTCAAAGATCAAGACCCAAGAGCATGGTGAAAAAAGAGTTTATGAGTGGAAGAAGAGGATATTTTCTCTCTTTTTATTTTCACGGTAGAATCCCAGATCAGCGCAATGTTGTCCACATTACCCTCGGATATTGCCGATGACCACTTTAGTGGATTTGACCGTATAAAGTGCCAAAAGGACTCAATCGACAATTTGTGCAAATAGAATGGCTTGACTAGAAAAAATAAAAGGACACGGACTTGATTAGAAAACGTGTGAAAGCACAAGAACGAAAAGTATACTTTTCCAACACCACTTTTAAGGCGGCAGGGAAAGTAAAAAGTCAACAACTCACGGGGTGTGGCATCTGGGAACACTCAAATTTCGACAAAAATGCTCCTCCAAATTTCGTCAGTCCGTTGAAGGGCATGTCTGCATGGACTGCAATTGTGTTCCCCGGGATGCTTCTCTCATCCGGCCCAGACTGAGTATGAAGTAAATTAAGCTCATAAGAGCAGATAAAAATCATGAATAACCCACGTAAAAATAGTTAATGCTAGTCAATTGCAGGAGAAAAACTTAACATACCATGACAACAACAAATCTATCTGTTGTGGGCTCAGGTCCAATATGAGCTCCTGTCCAGCAAAAGTAGACCAAGGCAAGGCTCTTTCGGCAATTTCTTATATTTGCATGTAAAGACACCAAGAGTACATCATAAAATTGACTAACCTGGGTATTCATCCTTCAACAAATGCTTTATGAAAGTAGTTTTGCCCGTAGAATACTGACCAAGGAGCATCACCATGGGTTTAGCATCAAAATCACTGTTCGTCTGCAAAGACATATAACTGATTACTCTTCTTATGATTCTACACCAAAAGTAGAAGTCGACAGCACAAATAGAACAGAACAAACTATCCAAATTACAGCTGCCGCTCCAAAACTCGAAGAAAGCAAACAATTACGCAGTACTGTCAATCGAGCCTCCTCAATTTCACTCACCAACAAAGGGGACACAAAATCATTAAAGCGATATGCAACTTCAAGAGGCTTCAGCTTTTCTATATACAGTCTCTTCAGACCATCGACAATTGACGTAACCGAATATTGAGGCGCCTGTGCCCAAAGGAGAAAGTAAAAGGCATATATGAGAGGACGTACAGGGAGCTATAAGAAATGACATATCACGTTAAGAAATAGAAAATACCACCTCCTGAGGAAATAAAAAGGATTACAACCAACAAACGACCAAGAAAGCAATTCCTTGTACAACATGACAAATACTCAAAGCTCACCTTCCTCCCAGATTTCGAAGCAAACCATTGAGATGATGGCGGTGGCAGGGTCTGGGCACTTCCTGCATTGTGAGAAGTACTAGTTGACAGAAAAAGCTCACAAAAAAATTACTTCCAAAGTGATAACAAGAGCAGTTTCTCACCATTTGTTTCAGAATCGACAACAACTGTTGAATTCTTGCTTTTCTAATTGAAGGAAAGAGGCAAAAATAAGAAATCAAGCTATGGAAATATCAAATCTTCAAGAGTAGGCCATAGCAAGAGTTACAAAAGAAATTCACTTACAGCAATCAGGGAATCCAACCCTTCCATCACAGGAGGGTCGACCTTCTCCACATCAGCTGTTGACAGCACATACATCCATAATCAATTAGCAGATGTATCGGCAGAGCTTAAATAGCAATAATAGCATGCTGTGGCATGTCAGCCATGTTTTAGGAAAACTTCTATTAGAATGGAGAGCGAACTATTCCTCAAACTAAAAATCTCTGACATTACAAGAACATGCAATAGCTTTACCTTCAAACCGTACACAACGAGGGAACTTTTCTATTCTGTTATGAATGACACCCAAGATTAGACACTTGTAAGCAAAATTAAATTGTAAACAGACTGAAACTATAATTATTGCATAAAACAACCTGAAATTGTAATTCACCAGAAGAATTAGATTGTTTCACTATTCGTAAAGAAACTTTCCCTATAGCTGAGGTAACTAATGCAAACATGGGTGCACACACTTATAGCACTACGCCAAGAGGGAAAGTAATCGTCATATGAGGCAATTTCTATCCCATTCCATATTGTCATTCTGGTCAAAATATAGGAAGAAATTGGATTAGTGGCGATCCACACAAGATCCAAAGTGGTCTTCACTTTTTATATTTCTCTTTTGGCCATTGAAATTCTTCCGATGTCAAGATAACATTTTTCTATTTATTACCCAGTCTCCATTTCTCCAAGATAATTAGAGTAGAAATAAGAAACTTTAGAAAGTAAAAGCAATGTGTCTGGAAATAAAACATATGAGCAACTTACCTTCATACTTAAGGCTGATGGGGGTTAATTGAACTCCTTCTTGTGCCAGAGAAATCAGCTGTTCACTTCGACATGTTAAAAGAGAAATAGCATCCTACAGGTTATCCAAAACAATGCACACCAGAAACAAATGTGACAAAGCATAACCTGCATAGCAATGATAAACTCGTGAAAGCCAAGAAACCCTTGACGTTGGAATCTGCAATGGCCCAAACCTGCAGAGAGGTCAAACAACTGACAAGGTTAAGTTTAGGCAACAACCAGCTCCCAGTTAAGTACCAGTGATTCTACCCAAAATAAAAACAATCCACATCTCAAAATTGTTGAGAACCACTGTAAAAAACGATAGTCTAGGAAGAGTGGAGACAGTCATTAATCACAAGCACATAAAATTAAGTCATGCCTAGACTTTACTTAATGCCACAAGTTGCCGTATGCTCCGATTCAAGCAGAACTCCACTATGGGTGATCATGATAGGGTGTTTCAAAAGTGAGTTCAAAGATACACTTTGCAGAACGCAGTCAGCCTGAAACTTCAACTATCAGTTTATCAAGCAACGACTTGCTCTTTTAATCCTATTTTTGGCCAATGCAGAGCACTTCCCACATTCAAATTCACATGTTCAATCCCCTATAATAACCTGTACAAATCCCCTAAATGGAATCATAAGCGAATAAAACACTGTTCAAAAGTGTCGTTTAGTTATTATCAGACAATAGGACAACTCATTTCCACAGTGAACTAATCGAACCGCAAGCATGAATACGAGATAATAAAAAAAAAAAAAATTCCCGAACTCTTATCAATGGACAAACACGAAAACCTGCTTGAGCTCCTCTCGCAAAAGCTTCGACATAGCGAAGAACTTCGTGGCGGCATTTCAGTGATGCGCCCCTCTCCATCTACAAAACAAAAACATCTTAAAATAATGAAATCCACCACGCAACCCACCGATACTCTAGTCACCAGACGAAGAACAATAAGCAAGCGCTCGAGACAATCACGATTCAGAAACGTTTCGAGGTCCGATCGGGGCTTGCGAATAGCCGAACAAAGCCACGCGCGACTCGATCAAAAACCGGTTCCAAGAGCGGAGAAACGCAAACCCGAATCGGCGAAGTTGAACCACTCCTGATAGATGCGCTGGTGGTCCTTCGAGCAGGAACCCAACGTGCCGGACTTAACCTCCATGGCGGCGAGAGAGATTGAAGAAATTGGAAAGCGTCGGAGTGAAGTAGAAATGAGGAGAGAAGACACTTTGCTATGAGTTTTTGGCGCTTCGGGCCGCTTTCTGCTTGATTTCTCAGGTTTAAACGGCGCCGTTTGGGATTTCAAACGTAGAGCAAAACGCTCTGGATTTTTTTGATTTTGAATGAGCATGGCCGTTGGGAGATTGTTCTTGTGTACTCTCGCCCTGATTAGTCCACGTGGACCCTAGGTGGGTGACAGCTGGCAGACTTTGAATGGGCAGTGGGGTCTGAATTAGACAGAAAACGAGTATGGACGTGATTAAATCTATGCTTGATTTGAATTCCAAGCTCCTTTGCACAAGTTCAATTTGAAGTTTGACAAGCTATCATATCAACTAGGCTGTCTATGTTTTGACCAAAAAAAAAATAGCTGTCTATGTGGGCCCTGCATTGGGCCCATGGGATCAATTGTGAAATAAGATTGATTTTAAATTTTCAGTATGAAAAACTCAGAAGATAATTCGATCCGCTGTAGTAATCGAAATGTGGTATCATTCGTATTTCATGATATTTGGAGCGTAGGTCCTCCATGTATTGGGTAGATGCATGTATGTTTCTTAATAGTCGAGCATATTTCCATGGGTTGAAATAAGACGGATTTTGTTGTATGGCGTGTATAATTGGTCAAGTTTCAGGGGTAATTGTTTTCGTGGTAAATAAATTCTAGATTAAAAAGGTGAAATCTACCATTCATAGTTGGTTTCTGATTGTTTGAATCGGGCATCAAGCTGCTTCCTTCGATATTGGCTTGGAATCTCGCTAGCCGATACTTGGGTCGACTTAGATACCATAGGTTTTTTTTTTTTTCAAACCTTAAACAAAGTTTAAGAAATACTTTTATTAATTATATATATAATCCCAATTTTTTTTTTTCACAAGAACCTACTAGTCGGGTAAGACTAGTTGAACCAGCCCGGTTACTCATCCTAATAAGTTTGGCTTTCTCTATATTAGTTCTTAAGTTGTGATTACACAAATAATAGTCTTGTTCGAATCAATACTCATCTATACGAATATGAACCGAGAAATCGAAACGAAAGGCTTAACACGACAGGCTTATATCATTGTTCAATCGAGTAAGGAAATCAACAATGACGAACCACTTTTGCAATGATCTGCTCAGCATTGTTGATTCCAACCTTGGCTTGAATTGTTTCTCACGTCTGGAGCAACTCAAGCTAATGTCACAATTGCAATCCTTCTAAGGGAGAACCAAATCAAAACTTGCCATTTCTTATGCATGGGAACACCTCCCTTTTAATCCACTGGACAAGGAGGGAAAGAGTTTAAGCAATGGAATGTGAAAAAATGTATAAATCTCAGTCAAACAAACTGTTTTAAGTCTTAAGCAACAACCCATTTCACGGTAATCATCGAAATCAAAACTATAACATGTCATGTCTTAGGCGAAAAAGCCGAGATGCAAACGTGAGCTTCTTAGAATCACTTCCTCCCTCCAAAACATAGACAGCAACATATCTGCAAGAACATTCCAAATCCAAGATCATTGATCTATGCGAAATGCTGGCCAAAAATGGGACAAATGCTAATGAGCAGAATCATCGGTTATATTGGGATACCTTTGATCTGGAGGAAGAAGAGCTTTCTTGCTTCTTCTGATTGCTCGAGTAGGTGACCGGCTCGGGGGGCACGACTGGGAACTTGGAGGATGTGTTGTGCTTTTCCTCTTTCACTTTGTTGAAGATGACGGTGAAGCTCTCTCCGGATGTCGGATCGGTTTTCATCCCAGGCCCCAAATTTAGGTATTGAAGGCGCTCTCCGATGCTGTGTACCCTGGAAACAGAGAAAAGGCACAATGTCATACCAAATTATCACTGTCATTGCACGGATTGATCATGCAGCACAATGACTATATCATTGCCAACTGTAGACAAGAAAACGAGTCCGAAAGCAAAGCGCAGCAGCGTCATGTCTGCTCAAATAAACACGAGATTCTCATTAGCAATGACTGTAGTCGCTCCATAAAGGGCAGGAGATTCTCCAGAAGAAACATGAGATTTCCTTCTGGCGGCAACGTGCTATGGGTGAGGCCGCAACGGTTCCTCATTTCGGCAATTATTCTTTTTCTGGCTTGAGATCCGAACAATGCAGAATTAGTAACAAGAATGAGCAATCTCACCACTTTTGGTGAATCTACTTGAAGCTCGTCTATGACAGAATGGCAATGACCATTTTACATTAGCACTTTGCTCATGCTATTACCTTGCGCTAACTTCCATTAGCTTATGAAAGGGCTAATCAGCTGCTAGAGAAGGCTACTAAGGAGAAAAAATCACAGCAGTTACATGTGCTAGATTGAATCTAAGATCACAAAGTACAAACTTACGGAATCTTCGGATGGTTGACTCCCACTCCTTTGTCCTGCATGCTTTGGGAACACTAGCCACGGAGGGCGACAAGCTGTTGCTGCTCTCTGTTAGCCCTTTTCTGCGGTCCGGCCTTGCGCGACGTTGGCTCAAGTTCTGGCGTGAATCGGAACTGCTCTTTTCACTGCCAGATTCCGACGAATGCTGGCGCGGCTCGCTGTACTCTTGCGTCGATCCGAAGGGGTCCTCCTGTGCACATTGACCCTTCTGTGCCCTTCACTTATGTTCTGCTCAAAGCATCCGATGCCCGGCGATTGTCATTAATCTCAACGCCTCCTCTCCCGAACATGAACATCTCCAGGTTCTCCTCAGGATCATTCGGATTCATCTTGATACCCTCTTTCTCCTTGCGAGCGTTCTCGAAGCAGGTTGTGTACGGTATGTTGTCGCTGTCCCAGTTTCCAAACTTTGGCACATGCGAATGTTGCTGCGGCAAAGCCATCCGCAACTGGTGAATAATGATTCACTGATTCTCAAGAACAACAGGTACTAAAACATCGACCGCCTCCTTGCTTTTCAAACAATTATGGGGTTAAAGATTTCTGGTGGGTATCAAAGTCTTTTTGGGTGGGAGCTGCGTACTGAACTAATCTCTGTCGGGTCCAGCTCCACCCTCTCACAATGTGCTAACTTTATCTAGAGTTTCATGAACAACCCTATACGTCGTTGGCCAGCCAAGTTGTAAAAAAAAAAACTGAATTTGCTTCACACACGAATTTACTTATCCAATTGTAGGAAAAGAGAGAAAAACACCAACCCTTTTACTCGGTGATTTATAGGATTGGTATGGGCTGTTCGGATGAATTTCATTCAGCGTGAAAAAAAGGTTAGAAGTTACAATTTGCCAAGAAAAGAAAGAGTAAGATTCATGTGAGCATATAGAGCCCACTTCACCTAAATTCACCTGAAACACAACAAGCTGTCAGCATTATTCCCAACTGTTAGGGTGGTTGCCCCATCTTGCCAAGACACTGAGGAATTACTACGCACACTGGGAATTTACCGTACCAGGGCACCTTTATCTGTAAATTTCAACTGTTCCTAAGCGTCTTTTAGAGTTTTGCATGTTTCGTCGTGTACTAGCTCATCGTCCTATGTAATTCTACATAGTAACTTGCCAACAAACGCGCATGTCTTATTGAACCCTCGTGAATTTTAAAATCTAAATCATGCTTTGTCTCATGTCCAATTCAGCCTGTACAGTACCCAAGGTGATAATAGTATTTCAAAATGTAAGAGGATGGTTTAACAATTCATCACGCTTTAGAGGGAGATGAGATCGTTCCTATTAAGTCCGATCACCGCGAAATTACGATTAAGGAGAAACTCGGTTATAGCCATTCAATGTACTTACGGAGGGAAATACTCGTTTGATAGAGCAGCACGCATCACTTCTGCGACAACAAACCAAAGGAAGAATTTCAAGAACGCAAAAAACAGAGCCAAAGAGAGAATTCAAGAACTCAGAAAAAAAAAAAACACACACACACGGTCTGTCTGCAAAATAATTCAACCCTTTCCACTAACACTAAACAAACGCACAAAAAGGAAACAACAAGCTAAGATATCTGAAACGCACATGGTCTGCCAGGACACCTACGAAAGTCATAACAATAATGGTGGTTGAAGAGCACTACCGCATTGGTGAGGGACCTCAGGTTTTGAACAGAGCCGCTCCTTAAGCCCCCCTTTTTTTTTTCTGATTGGCGAAGAGAGATTTAGTTAGTCTTGAAGAAGTATGAAAGCTGTTCAGTCAACTTTCACTCTAGCTTGAAAGAATTCCCACATGTGGGTTTCGACTTAGATTGTAATTCCCAAGATGAGCGACGATAATGTGAGCTTCTAATCAAGGTTAAAGTATAAAAGTCTATGACCAAAGGAGAAAACAGCGAGCATTTGGGACCCGCGACCCCGCGAACAGGATGTATCTTTGTACCACGCGAGCTCTGTGTTTGCGGTGAATCTCCGCAAATGATTGTCAGATGGATGGCTGACTTCAATTTGTCATCTCTTTCGCATCATGCAGTAACCATCTTAGAATATATAAAACCATATTTCCAAAAGGATAAGAACGAAGAAATGAGTGGTGTAGATCATGACTCCCTCTTAGATACACATCCAAGCATGTTAGTCATGACATAAAGTACACAATCCATAAGGTGAAGAGGATTAATGATTCGCCACAAGTCATTTAGACTACTTTAATTTCATGTACGCCCATCCAACATTTGGGATTGTTTTTTTTCATTCAATCAAAGTGGCATCGGCCTTAGGGTCAATGCGAGACTCTCTCTCAAAGAATATCGTCTTGTCGTCGGATCGTACTAATGCAACTTGCTCTCCAACTTTTTTTTTCTTTTGGAAGTCGAAAACAAGAGATAGGAACAATAAATAAATTCAGACAAAAAAAATCAATTGAAATAGTTCCGGTTCAGTGCAAATTTGCAAAATAAATTAAATTAGTAATGCCCCGTTAGAGTTAGAGGACTTCATTATTCCACTTTCTAAGAACGGATTATCTGCAGATATCTCAAGTTTTTCTTACAACAAATACCCCCCCCCAGATAAGCACTAAATTATAAATCGAACAAAAGTTGAACTTTTTGCCAATCATGACCTGTATTCAGTTAAAAAGTGGAAAATTGATACAAAGCACCCCAGAGAATTATGCTTAGGAAAC
>JAGVVM010007039.1:0-10672 GCA_019149425.1 Psidium friedrichsthalianum
ACATTGCACAATTCCTAATCCTAGACGAGAGGCTACAACCTGCGGATGTCTTTGCCATCGGCGCAGGCCATGTGAATCCTAGAAAGGCGGTTGACCATAGATTGATCTACGATATTCAGCCCGATGACTTCATCCTTATCTATGTGGCCTCGATACGCGAACAAGCAAGTGACTGTAATTGCTCACAAAAGAGTAAATTGCTCATCTCGCATTCCTGAGGGAGAGCTAAACTACCCTTCGTTTTCAGTTATCCTTGGACCTCCGCAGACATTTACCAGGACCGCGACTAATGTTGGCACTGGAAATTCATCTTATGTTGTCATGGTTGCTCCCCACAAGGCGTATATACCAGCGTGGAGCCCACCAAACTCAAATTCTCGAAGTTGAACTAGAAAGCGACGTATTTTGTCACATTCAACCGCACAAATTTCACTGGCAAGATCGGGAATTACTCCCAATACTTGAGGTGGGATTTCGAGAAGTGCTCTGTTAGGAGCCAAGTTTCGGTTAAGTTCAACTAAGAATGTTTTGAGAGCCTAAATAAAGAAATTACTTTGGGTTGTAGTTTTGTGTTACCCCAGTAAAAATAAGGAAACGATAAGCTCTCATTTCCCTACCTCTGTGCCAAAGTTGATGTATATATAGTTTACAAGATTACTACTTATTTTTGCATGCTATAAGACAGACATGAACTTGTGGTCATTACGAACCGAATAAAAATATGTCAACTCATCTAGTTTGGAGTTGATGATATCCAGAATGCCAATCAATCAGTCACATTCGAAAAATAATTTCTGGCAGACTTTTGCAGTTGATTTATACGACGCCACGCGAGAGGTGCATGGGGAAGTCAAAAGGGGATCCTATCAGGAAATTACCTGTAATAACAAACTTTGCAAAATGACCTGTCTGGCTCGTCCGCAAGGTTCGTCCATGGAGGGGTGAGTCAATCAAATGTCCTTTTATTGACAAGACTTGAGAATCTTGATGGAAAAGGAAGAGCAACACGGCGTTGTTCGACACATGTTTCCCTTCAAATTGTTGATACTCTCCATAGTGCTGTCTAGAGGGATAGAAGTATTACTGGTTGTTTCAGTCAGTCTCTCCAGTCTTGGTACGCTGATCTCCTCCCCGAAGCATAGAAAATGTAGCTGCCTTGTCTGCAAACACATTCCATCCCTCATCTGTCTACTGGAGACTTGTATGCAAGAGGACGGGAAGAAGATTCAAAACTCTATTGTGTTGGATATTTCGGCAGTTTTGAAATATCTTTACAATAGTTTTGATAGAGCTTATGACCGCTATGATTAGCCATCATTATTTTCAACAGTCAGTTTTCTAACGGTCACATAACGGTTTCCTAACGGTCATTCAACGGCTTTGTAATGGCCATCGTTACATCATGGGGGGATGATGCTACCGAATAGCAGATGGGCGAAACTAAAGTTGAGCGGTAAAAGTCCACGGATGAAAGCTCTCAAATGATTTATTCGTTGGTCTGAATTAACAAGTTGTGCCTTCCATTGATTGTTTATGTAATTTGATAAGCTCTCTTTTTTGCTCACTTCTTCTACATTCTTTAATCTTATGAGATGCCTGATGTTGTTGTGAATTTAGACCTCATGCAAGGGTTATCCTCAAATGTCCGGAAGATCAGGTCAGTCTTTTTATTAAACTGTAGGCTCTTTACCAACTTGAATTAAGGCCATTAACAGAAACTAGTTCACTCAAGACAAGATTTCACGCAGAATAATCATACATATTGATCGCACTTGTAACGTAAAATCACTTCCTCACATCAAATGATTATTTGTTCCCTTTATTATATCAAATAGTTTCGGGAGCTCTTCTATTCAGGATCACGTGTTCCCCCTCTTATCCAATCACTGGTGTTTGAATGACGATGTCCTTTTTTTTATCTATCCAAACATACACTCGATTGCGACAAAAATCGCCAATTCTATATGCTCCAATCAGTATCAGCACGACCTTTACGTACGGGCTGTCCTTCTCAATCACCGCCTTCACTTTCTCTCCATTGCGTCCAACCAACTCAGGCATTGGACGCGAAATAATGCCCCGCAACCCATCATTTATTGACCTTGATCTCAGATTATGTTGTCGCATGTCACTAATATTAAATGCCTCATCATCCATGCATGCTACTGAATTTCGTATACTCAAAGATCCAAACGATTGGTAGCCCATGTTACAAAAAGGATTGATGTAAGTCAACAATATCATAATCTACTGGATGGAAAGGAGAAGGAGAAGGAACAAAGCCTTTTTGGGGCGTTCCACCACAGCATTCGGGCATAACGCTCCACCCCCACCACAACAAGATGGGTAGGGGTGCTTGATTATATCTTCTATGCTTCCTATCTTCTTCCTTGTAACAAAGTAAGATGTATATCATATCAGATGTCGGCACAAGCACACCCCCCTTTTATATACCCATTTTCGCATATTGATAGGTAGTAAATGCTTCAACAAGTATTATGAGCTCTAAAAGAAAATTCCTCGCAATCATCTAATTAGAGCAGGTAAATCTCCCGTGATCATCATGATCACCTAAGTAGAGCAAGTAATCTAGCTTTAATGGCTCTCCTTAAGATTGGAGGATTACAAGGATTCTATTCTTGGAAAAGAAAAAAGAAGGTTAAATAACGTATGATAAGAGGAAAAAGTATTGAAAAAGTTGTGAACCTATTTTCAATCCTAAGCTTTCTAATTGGTCCAGCACAAAACTGATTTGGAAAATTTCTGTCATTTGTACTTATTTTATCAAGCAGCTGTGCATCATTTTTTTAAACAAAACTAGACTGCCATTTGAGAATCAAATAATTATCTGTTAAACAGTGAGAGATATTTCTTTCCTCGCTATGCTTGACCTTTAAGTAAGTGCAAACAGGAAATTGTTCAAAAAGTTCTAATCTATTGTACTTTTGCCAATTTAATCCTAAACTTTTTAATTTTGCCAATTCAATCCTAATCTTTTCAATTTTGCCAATTGAATCATAAACTTTTTCAAACTTAGCTAATTCGATCCATTTGGTCAATTTTGATTAACTTTAGCTGGCATGGACGCTAATTATCCTACTTGACAAGGTCGATGTTGACATGGACACTTTTTAATAATACTTCGATATTTTTTTAAAATTTTTCCTCTTTTCCCCTTTTATTAATATATGAGTTCATATCTTTATAGACCCTAAAATACTTAATTTCGGATAGGAGTTATTTGAACTTGACTCTAGCGCCACGGTTGTTGGACGATCATCCGGCCCCTACTTGACTTTGGTGGTGTCATATTTATAAAAGGAGTTGATCCCGTCTAAAGGGTGTTAAACTTATTGGATTGCTCCACACAACACTCTCCAAAGACTCAAAATCTCCTTCCTCATTACTTAGAAAAAGTGAGCTACCAATTCAAGTACAAGATACTATCGGAAAAAAGCTTATGATAAGTTGTGGTATGCCTTGATCCATGACACTCCTTTGGCAATCCACAATCTGAGAGTCGTGTCCACGCGGTGGTGGCGATGGCAGCCTCGATGAAATCTCTTGTAGAACTAAGATCAAAATGAGATCGAGAAAATGATGCGATCTAGGATTAATCATCTGCTTTCCTAGATTTTGGGTTTCGATCAGAGACTAGAAGAAAAAACAGACGTACTTTTGTAGAGCCTGGTTCATAGACATTTACATGAATACAAATATGAATATGCAGTCCAATCCATACGCGTTGGGTCGGATCTCTCTCTAGCTTAAACCTAGTTGCAAATCAGTTTCCAGATGGTGATATGATTCATTTTCTGGGTTTTCGTGAGATCAACCCAAAAAAGGTTCGAGGCTAGCTAGATCTGGTCATGAGTTCAACCTCATCTCATGGAATAATCACTGGGAGACCAGACAACATTATACTATCGTGTGGATTATTAGCTACATCATTGAAGGGGACTCAGGACTGGGGACCATCTTTATGATCAGGGAACCTCGGTTGTCGACTTAATACTAACAATGAACTAATCCTACCAATCTGAATCCTCTCCGGTCAAGACCCCATTCTGGTCAAATTGGAAGCCAAAAGGAGTTAAGGAGAAGAAGCGTGCACGGTGCGTGCTTGACTAGCTTCATAATGAAGAGACGTGGATCCACCAAATCACGCACCAGTCAAATCACCTCGCGAATGGGGTTACGCTGATCGACGGGGGTGATTAATTGGATCGGGATAGAGTAATGGTGGAGTTCAGAGAGGATGTAATGGATGGGATGAGGAGGTGTTAGTTTAGCATGACCTTAAAAGGCTTCATCTAAATTTGGGATGTAAAACTTCGGGGTATTCTCAAGAATGAGGAAAGAAAAAGATGTTCTCTCAATATAGAGATGGCGGTGGAGAAAGTAGACTCCACGTCAATTTCAAGTAGCTATCGCTATGTAATTATTATAGCATCTCCGCGTTTAAGGTGAGTTATCGAAATTTTAGCTTTTGCGCAACTAGCCTCTGCTTTACACAGTGCTTATTAACCATCAGAGGAGAACGTAATAATGGATGACTCACCTCACCTCCCACGTTCGAGGCGAGTCATCGAAATTTTGGCTCCTACACAACTAGCATGTGCTTACACAATGCTTATTAACATCAGTAATGGATAGGATGAGGAAGTGCACGAGCTGGTGGCAAATCTTGGGGGTTTAGCCTTTCTTCAATCAAACTTGGTCAAGGACGGACAAAGTAATGGTCAAAGCTAGGAGTGGACTGGCCCGTGCGCCTCTCAGCTCTTTCCGTGCTCCTTATCCTTCTTTCCGAGTTGTACTTATTATATGGGATAATGGCTCAAACGATCCAGAAATTTTAGCTCAATATACAATGTAATTTATAAGTTTTTAATTTATTTAATGCAATCTTTAAATATTGCCCAAACATGCAATGTGATTCTCTTATTTTTAACTTATTCGATGTAATCCTTGAAATTTGGATACATATTCAATTTAATCATCGAATGATATGACAATGTTCAATATTATCTTTCCGTTAAATCAAGTTCAGGGACAACATTGAAAAAAATTTCATATGGTCCAAAGACTAAATTGATCACGTGTCAAAAGTTCAGGGATTACACTGAGTAATTTAAAGTCCAATGACGACATTACATATTGGGCTAAAATTTATGGACTACATTGAACAAATTTTAAATTTAAGAATTGTATTGCACATTAGACCAAAATTCATGGATTATTTATGTTATTTTTCCTTTTTCCATTTATTTTTTACCTTGGGCATCGCACCTTCCATCGATGCATCTTCCTAAGTGGCTATTGGCTACTGGGTTTGGATATTTGCCAGTCTTTCTATTTCCTTTGTTCTTTTTCTTCTTTCTTCCCTTATTTAATAAAGGCAAGCATCATATGCTTTTTGGCGAGTGACAAAAAAAATTGCAAAGCACCGTAATCATCACACGAATCAAACGGTAGGTTTCTCAAGTATCGGGGCGGTCCCGGAGCCAAGCGAACCGGCCGGCAGTGTATTACCATGTTGGTGATGGTGTAAGGGTATCGATGATTCGGTTCAGTTCGATTTTTCAAAACATTCAAACCGAACTAAACCTTTAGTTGTGTATTGCTTGAACCAAATCACGATCCGAATCGAATATAAGTTGATCGAAAATCCGATTCAGTTCTATTTCCAATTTTCCTTTTTTTTCATTTTTTTGTTTGGGAAAAATTTCGAAGAATGGCCTGAAGTGCTATTATTTTCTTAAATAATGATATAAGTAGATCTTATTTCAAATAAGAAGGCTGAATATCCTTATTCTTTTAAAGAAGGACATTAGCCCAAAGAGCATTTCGTTTTATTTATTTATTTTTATTTTTTTTCTCTTTTTTCCCCTCTCCCCTCCCCATCCATTCGCCCTCGACTCGACGCTAGTGGTTGGGAGGATCTTGGAGAGTGTGCGAGACGTGAGGGACATGAAGGGGAGCCACATGATTCCCATCTTCAATGGGGAGTGTGGCGAGTGCGATATTGCAAGTGCGAGAAGACCAACATATGCATAGACTTAATCCACCCATCGGTGGTCCAGCTAGGTTTGCACTTTGGTCTGTTTCACAAGAGGTTTTCTGGGTTTAAACCTTGGATCTGGTGATTTAAGCGGATGGTCGTGGCGTGGTGACTGCGCTAGCCCTCTCCGAGGATTAGTCGAAGTGCGCGTTTCGTACGTACGCTGATCGGACACCTCGATACTAAAAAAAAATGTGCGTAGACTGTGGAGGTGAACCTGTTGAGAGGTGATGATTGGTGACGGTGGCCCTCGCCCTCGCTTGGGCCGGCGTCAGCGAGGGGACCCATTAAAATGAAGTTAAATAGCTTTTACAAGGCAGTAATTAAGATCCCGCAGACACCCATTATCTTTTGGTGTGATATCGTGGATGTGCATGCAATTTCCCTTAAATTGATTAGATCCCCGGTTCAAGCTTTAAAACGAGCGTTGGTTCAACGATTCATGCACCTCAATTTAGCAGACATCTCCCCGCACATATCTATCACCCCTTCTCCTATGATTTTTTTTTTTTTTCGGGCTATATCTACCTTTCTTTTATTCTATCGTGGACGGTTACAAGCACAAGATAGAATAAAACATATATTTTATTGATTTTTATCCAGACTACCAAGCAAGCTAATTATGATGGGGTACGTATTTATGCTCTAATGGACGCATGAATAGCGACATCCCCAGCGGGGCGAGACCCGACCCGTTTTGGGATGAGCGCCCTCCTAAGGGTGAGCGACATGCAGAGAGATGATAATCACTACGTTTCTGTTTTCATTGAATTTTGATTTTTTGGACGACTTGTCCCTTACTTTTGTTTTTCTCTTATTTTTGGAATGTCCGGTTGTCTTGGTGTGCGGTTTTCATTTCATGACATCTTTCTATTCTGTTGGACAAATTCCTTCTATTTTCTCAATCGAAGTCCACTCTCGCCTAGCAACGATCTGCTCGCTCTGCTCGTGCTCGTCCACCTCCACACGACTTAGGCGGGTCGTGCTAATTTTAGATCCGCGAGACTATTTACCGCGCAACGTCTTCAAGCTGAGTACGAGATCCAATACATATCCAAAACAACCTTCCCTTGCCCCCTCGTCTTCGAATGTTTGCAATCCTCTGATCCCAACTTTAAACATTATACCTCTTCCTTAATTGTTTGCAACTCTTTGTCTGCTTAGTTAGGGACTCTCGAATCGAGGGGCGGAAAAGCTGCTGATAGAGTTTTTAAAGACAGTAAAGAAAGCACAGAGAGTTGGGTAAAGAGGGAGGACGCAGCTTCATCGACCGGCGAAGTAGCATTCAGGCCCCGTTAGGAGGGACCTAACCCCCTCTTTTCTCCCTTCTTAGTCGTTGGTCGAGTGAATTCCGTTAACTTTCCTTCTTTAAAGGTCTGGTGACAAACTTTGGTGGCGGAAAGATACTATCGGAAATCATAGTAGGCAGGAGTGTGGACACTGGACGGCGAGGGTTGTGTTTTTCGTTCCTCCTTTCTTTTCGGATTTTATCTCATTCTGGACGATTGATCTCAAATTTGCCATGATTTCGTAATTTTATCATCGGGATGGAATGTTGTGTTTGATAATGAGGGGATCTTATTTTTGAAGTTGTTCGTTAGGAGCAAAAGGATCTTCAGTGATAATATTTAATGTCGGACCTCACTTTGGTATTCATTTTCGCCGGATCACTAGTGCCATCGGAGAAAAATGATCCTGCAGTTCACGGCGAGCAAAAATTCCGACAACATTCCACTTGCATTTATATATTACATGGATTCTTTCAATATTAGATAATATATATCTATTTATATAATAGTCCATGTGGCATTGTTTTTTAGAAATTCAGTTCTCATGTGTCTGAATTTTTATAAATTAACGCTATTTTTTTAAATATTTAATTAATTTAAAAATGCTTAAACTAAAAAACAAAACAACCAAAGAACTGTTCTCTCTAAACTCTTTGTTTGTGACACCTGCACTCCACTTGTATCTGTGCGCACATTTAGTCTAAACGTGTATCAGTGTGATACTTACTCCACTTTTTTATGACCCAACCTATTTATATCCGTATGCCATTTCCCTAATTTGGGGTTATATGTCATAAAGGTTATAGTTTGGGGTTTTGTAATGTCACTAATAACGCTTAGAGTAATGTGTCACACGCTTGGGATTTTTATGCCACAAAAATGGGTTTTTTTAAATGGTTTTTTGCCTAATAAAAAATAATATCCCGGACGTGGAACAACTTTGCGTTATACAGATACGCTATTAGTTTTTTTCTTGGCAAAACAACTGCCCCTGATCTAGAGTGGGAGGTAAAAAAACGGGGGACAAAGAGGGAGGGAGGGAGTCGGAGGGGTGGTAGAGGCGGGGATGAGAGGGGGTTAAGGTGTCGATAGGGGGATAGAGTGGGAGAGGGAGATGGAGGGAGATGAGTCAGCTCGAAGTCGCGATCGGTTGTATGTAACTGGATCGGGGGCGGCAGGAGGAGGAGAAGAAGGTGTGTGAGGGGTTAAGCTGTGTAGTGCGTAGAATGATGTGAAAGAGAGGGATTCGGAGCGGAGGAGGGAGAAGAAAGGAGGAGAGGGGTGGAGTGATTGACGGGAGGGGATGGAGGGGGAGTCGGGGGAGGCAGGAGCGTGAGGAGGAATAAGGTGAGCGCGGGGGGAGAGGAGGGTGTTCTTGTAATGGGGGGCGGGGGGAGAGGGAGGGAGGGGAAGAAAGGGAGCGGGGAGAGGAGGGAGAGAGAGGAGGGGTGGGGAGCGAGGAGAGGGAGAAGAGAGAGAGGGCGGTCTCACACCATCTTCAGGGGCGCTGCCCTGTATCGCGCGGCCGCCTCTTCCGAAGTACCCATAACTTCCGCTACAAAATTCCAAATGTACACATGCAAACGCAGCGCTATTTATCTTCTTCTGCTTCTAGACGAATCCGTACGCACCTCCGGTCACTCGCAGACGACCGCGTCGGAGCACCCCTTCCACAGGCGCGCATCGATACCACCACTGTCGGCACAAACGAATCCTATTTAGCGGCCCGACCCCCTCACGTCTTTGCTCGACGGCCATTACTGTTCACGGCCTCTAGAGGCTCTGCGTTTGCTTATGCTTCAATACTGTGTCAAACACACGGCGTGCCATTCCTCTTCCACGTCCTCTTTCCAGACTTAGTCCAACGGCACCGATATCGGCAGAAAATAGGGCCGTCAGGGAGCTGGCGGCAGGGGGCGTCATTTCGACGGGGGGAGGGGGGGGGGTGTTGGCCGCAAATTATCACCTTTGCGGCGGAGCTCCAAGCGCGCACGCGATTTTCAAATTCGTTCGTTCTGGAGGGCTCATCCTGGTGAGTCCTAAATCGACGCCCCCAGTTTTCTCTCCAGCAGGTGCAGGTACAGGATCTTGATTTGCAGTATATGGAATAATAGATGGCGGTAGCATGCTAATGCCATCCAAGTGAGGGATTGCATGCTCAGCATCAAGATCATGCTATAGCGGCTCTAGATGGCTGTTCTAGGCCGCCGTGCATGTCACTAGATTCAAGCGCCTTTCTTACACTTTCGAACTTGTTCTGGCTTGTAATACAGGCTTCATGCAACTTTGCGTCTAAGATCTCAAAGTGCGAGCTCCTATTCTTGATTTTGTGCCCAAATCAAGTAGGTAAGACATGCAAAGCTGAGACTTGGGGTAGTAAGGAAAATGTGTGCTTGGGCTGGTTCTTGAGTGTGCGTGAAGTATAACCGTGGCATATGGCATGTTCGCAAGATTGAGCTTGCTGGCGCGTGTATTTAGCAGTTCTGGGGGGTCCATGAGTTACTCATGTCGGCTATATTGTGTGGGTTCAGCATTGGGATAGGCGGTTGGCTTAAGGGGCCTAGTGAAGATGTAATCGTGTGATATTTAGTCCTTGGCATTGTCTAATTTGATTGGGGCTGGCTGTGTATGACAGTATTTCTGTCCAGAGAGGAGTATGAGTGTCGCCATAGAGGGCACAATGGGGGATATGAGTCATTGAATGGTAGTCCTAAGGGAGGATCTAAGTAGTACGCGTCACGTTGCTCGGGAGCGCATATGGCCTGGAAGTTAAAACACCTGAAAATGGAATTTGTAGACGTCGATAAATGATAGTGCATTAATTTAGGGCCTTTGGATTTCACGTGAGTGTGAAGTGAGTTGGACTCTGGCGTGATGCGTTATAGGGGGGCGGTATCTGGCATATTATAACTTGATGGCTGAATATCATATGTGCTCAAAAGATACGTGTGTGAATTGTGGTGCCGAAGGCAAGTATGAAAATGGTAATCGCATCTGATGCATTGGCATTTAATCTTGATGCTCGAACGTTTTGGTGCGGAGATGGCGTAGAGCCGTGCAGGTGCCGCAGGCAGTGGCTAGAGAGCCTAGCGCTGGATTGAGTGGAGTGCTAAGGGGTACTGACTACAAAAGAAAGGCGATGGGCCTCTAGTCGGTCGCGGTTAGTACCGCAGCCTGGAGCGTGTGCGGCGGCAGCAGGGGCTGTTGAGATGTGACTAAGGGTGGCCAACTGAGGGGCTGAATGCGGGGGCTCGGTTCGGGGCTTTATGGCCGCATGTTTTGGTTCTTTTTTTTTTTTTTTTTTCTTTCTTTATTTATTTTT
>JAGVVM010007040.1:0-11420 GCA_019149425.1 Psidium friedrichsthalianum
GGAGGCTCGGCCTTGGCTTGGCCTACTCATTTTGGAGTTTGATGATGTAGAAAATTAAATTGCTGAAAGTAAAGGTAGTATATATAGAACCTCCAACGAGGGGGTCGGCCTTGGCTCGGCCTACCTATTCTGGGTTTGATGTTGTAGGAATTAAACTGCAGAAAGTAAGGCAGTATATACAGAACCTCCAACGAGGGGCTTGGCATACCCATTCTGGGGTTTTGATGTTGCAGGAATTAAACCGCAGAAAGTAAAAGCAGTATGTACAGGACTCCAATGAGGGCTCGGCCTTGACTCGGCCTACCCATTCTGGGGTTTGATGTTGCAGGAATTAAACTGCAGAAAGTGAAAGGCAGAAAATAAAGGACTACCAATGGGTGGGTCGGCCTTCCCATTCTTGGGTTTGATGTTGCAGGAATTAAACTGCAGAAGGTGAAAGTAGTATGTACAGGACTTCCACACGAGGGGCTCAGCCTTGGCTCGGCCTAACCCATTCTGGGGTTTGATGTGGCAGGAATTAAACTGCAGAAAGTGAAAGGCAGAAAATAAAGGACCACCAGTGGGTGGGTTGGCCTTTCCATTCTGGGGTTTGATATTACAGGAATTAAACTACAGAAAGTAAAAGCAGTATGTACAGAATCTCCAACGAGGGGCTCGGCCTTGGCTCGGCCTACCCATTTTGGGGTTTGATGTTGCAAGAATTAAACTGCAGAAAGTAAAAAGGTAGAAAATAAAGGACCACTAGTGGGTGGGTCGGCCTTCCCATTTTGGGGTTTGATGTTGCAGGAATTAAACTGCAGAAAGTAAAAGGTAGAAAATAAAGAACCACCAGCGGGTGGGTCGGCCTTCCCATTCTGGGATTTGGAGCTTTTAAAATAAAGATACAACATATTAATTCGACAATTTGAGTCAAAACTCGCAGGCGAATCAGCTGAGAAATTTGTGCGCGCTTAAGAGCTCGTTCGGGCCAATTTTACGTTTCCGTAAGATTCACCATTGATATGGAGCTGCTGTTGCCTTTTTCCAAGCCAAAAATTCCGCACGCGCGTGGTCAACGAAAATTGCTCGAAAACGGTCCCTTTTGAGCTGATTCGTCCCCAGTTCAAGGCCTTGATGAGGCACACCCTACAGCAGCCACTTTGTGTAATAAATTACTGAAAATTCGACAATAAACAGCAAGGAATTGCGCAAAATGGCAAGCTAATAACTCCTGAACTGCCCACAAAATTCTACATAGAATGGTTAATAAAAATGGACTAGATGACCACCATTTTGGCGTCAAACAGCAGTGATCGATAATAAATTAGGCTTCCCCCAAATTAGCAAGAAATCTGGCTTGAACAGTGGTCCGAACTTGCGCCGAACAGCAGGTATTTTTTTTTTCGGATAAAACAACTGAAAAAGCGTCCTTCGAAAACCCTGAGATAGGGCTCAAACGGCTAGCAAAAATCCGGGTGAAACCAGCCTCGAGTATTGTAGATCAGCAGATTGTGGTGATGGTAAGGTGAGGCTTAGTGGTGCTCGCAGGACAATTGGTGTGGAGAGAGAGGGGCTTTTCCGTGACACTCTCTGTTGGGCTTAATCCGAGAGGCCCTTGACGATTGTTGAATTAAGGAGTGTGAATGTAGAAGAGTAACTGGACTGGAAAACTTCACGATGCTATAGATGGCTCATGATAGGTCAACAATTTTGATAAGTCAAAGCCATGTATCCTGTAGAGAAAGGTAACTCCCAGCAACAATGATATGAAATAATACAAGATGGACATTGAGTTTGCCTAACGTATCTGTGAGAATGGACGGCTGCAATTGGGAAACCGCCCGAGTGTGACAGGATGTAGTGCTGCAATCATCTCTCCGACTGCTAGCGGTCCTTGCAATAACGCTCTTGGGAGGTCTTTCACGAGGGAGACAGCCTTGGACTCGCTGATCGGATCCAGACTATGGGACCGCTGAAGTAGCGGCACTAAGCGTGAACGTTGTCCTCTTGAAAGCCTTTTAGCAATTCCATAAACGTATTGATGGTGGGTCCTCCCCTTTTTACTTTGACTGAAACCCTTTCCCTCACGATTTCTTCTTTTCTTTATTTTTGTCTTGTTTCCCTCGTGCATCCTTCCTTTGGTGACAGACTTTCGCCCACGTATTCAATCTTGTTTTCTAAGAATGTCAAATAGTCCTTCTCGAGGACCTTGGTCGCACCAACGGCCTCGTTGTTCTTGGAGCAGCAATTGTGCAGGAGTTGAAGACTGCCAAGTAACCAATGAGAGCGCCTGCTTTACTGATGATTTCTCCAAGCTTTGCCTGAGGACAGCCATGGACTATGAACTAGAATTCGTCTCAGTTGGACTTGTAGTGCAAAAGGAGGCAGCTTCGTTGATGATGTCAGGCTCACGTTGCAGCAGCCGGCACTTGGTGAACAACTGCTCGACAAAGAGGTGTTGAACTGCAGGGAAGCTAGATCTCTAAAGTGTTGGGCCAAGAAAGGAGTTTTCTTAGTTATCTCAAGAGCAGTTGGTAGCTCCCTTTCAGCTCTAACGTAGGCATGTTCTTTTTGAGGAGAGATGGAGCTCTGTGTAAATCCTCTATGGCTTTCGAGGAGGTTCCCTTCTTGGCCCTCTCCTATAGCCGCTTCTATCGATGGGCTTTGAAAGATCCACCCGGTCGAAGCCGTTAGTGGTGGCCCCCTCTAGAGCCCCAATACCACCACTACTCGTGCCCTTTTGAGAGTCTCTGAGTTGATGATGAGTCAAAGTTCATCAAGTTGAGCCTCCCACTATCACCGAAAGAACAAGAAAAGGAGCCCCTCTCATTCTCCACTTCCTCCCTTTTTGACCGAGCTCTCCCTCTGCCCACTTTCTTTCTCTTTTTCTTTTTCTGATAATCATGGCTGTCCCTAGAAGTATGGTGGTATGAACACTATTTCCATCGTCCCTGCTCTTACGTTCCTGCTCGACCAGCTCCATTAATGCTGTCTCAAGCTTCTCAGCTCTAAGAGCAGCATATCTTTTCCCTTCCAACAACTTACAGAGCAGCTCGATCTTCAACCAGACGACCTGCTCCTGAAGATCTGGACCTGAATCTATCTCTAAGTCCCCTGTTAAACTGATGACAATTCCATCTGCATTAACAGAGTCAGAATTTGACCGAGATAAATCACCATTTGCCGTTTTATCAATCGATCGTTCTACTTTATCTGTTCCTCCTAGCATCAACTTAGGTCGTGCTTAAACCGTATAGTTTTGAGGCCAGACCTTGATAATCCCTCCAAACTCAAAGGCCCTTAGATCTTTCCTCAAATGCAGCTATTATTGCTGCTCGATACTTATTTCTCAACTCTTGTAACCCCCATTCATTTACATTTTGGTAGCCCATACAGGCTGTCAAAACAAGTCAGCTGCTATCAAAAGTTGATCCAGTCAGTGATTGCAGCAAAGTGACAGCATCCCCGGCATCCTTGTAGTGACTAACACAGGTCTGTATAGCTCCATCAAGGTAAGCAGGGTTCTGGATAGCATGACACGGTTCCCTTCAAAAGGCAGAACATTCCAAACTCGAAGAAATGACCACCTTCTTAGGGTAGCATGTTCATAAAAATGGATAAGAACTATGGCCCTGTAATTCATGCAATCTGCACCCCTAGGAAATCCAGATGATTGACCAATTTGGGAAATCTCTCTCGCACCAGCTCTTTGAAAACAAGTTGAATAACCTGAGATTCTATCATCTCTTCAGAGTAGTAGCCATCAAAGTAATCATCAATGATGCCCATCAAAGTCCAGAAGGCATTTTCTTTCGGCATCAGCAAAAGTAGTAGACCAGCAAAGAAGTCCATAGCCTGACAATATCCTATAGAAGGATTATGACCTGCATATGCAGTCAACAACCGTCTTAAAGCATTTCTACCTTTCTCATCAAGGGCGGGATGACCAGGAAAGGTTCGAGGCAAATCCTTTTCGATCTGCCCTTTTCATTTTTCAGGTATGTTTAGAGTCTGCATCGGAGGCCTTACTGTCTTTATTTGGTTGAACCATTTGCTCTTCCGTGGTAATTTCAGCATTACTTGGTGGCTTTAACAGATCCTGATAATAGTTCTGCACCCGGCGTGTTTTCACACCAACAAAGGCTTGCCAAAGCTCTCCTCGTAGAGCCATTGGTACTCCCCCTCGAGCAAGAACCTCCAACCCTTCTTTCCAAGGAAATGAAGATTCTAAAGGAGCATCCACCATAGCTAATGGAGCAGTGACATTGGGACTATCGCCGGATACTATGTCTTGAGTGTGATCCGACGGTTTAGTGATGGCCATCACATTTGGCCTTTTGCTGTGTATTTCCTTCTCATATACCACTAACATGCTATGAACTTCTGCCAGAGTCTTCTGCATGTTGTGCATGTGGTAATTCTGAACAAAGCTTGAGAAGGACTTAAGCAGGGACTGGAGGATCAAATCCATAGCTAGCTCATTATCCATAATGAGGTCTAGTCTTGCAAGCTCTTCAATATGCCGGATCATCTTGAGAACATGATCATTGACAGAGGCACTCTTTGGCATCTTCATGTGGTACATCACTTTGGATATTCATATCTGGCAGTCCGACTATTCTCATTGAAGAACTCTTTCAGATGAAAAATAATCGATCTTGCGCTGTCCATGTTCTCGTATTTCCTCTAGAATTCATTATTCATGGACGTCAACATGTATGACTTAACCTTTAGGTCGTCCTCTCTCCACTTCTCATAAGTGTCCCGCTCATCTGTGGTCGAACCCTCAGGGAGCTTCGCTGGCATGTCCTTATTCAGCACATATCTAAGCCTCAAATTTTGAAGCCAATCATTGAAATTCGGACCAGTCAAGCAGTTCTTGTCTAGAATTGAGGCAATCGAGTTTGGGTTCACCATTTTCACAGAGTATGTAAAAAATCTAGTGCAGAAAATCAAGTCGTTAAGTATTGTCTATCAATTACCTACTATTTCATTTTGGCCTTTAAATGAAATACACTCCCACTAAATTTATCGAATTCCACACTTCTCTAGTGAGAAACGGTAGTCCTTGTTGGGTTAGACTACTAGTGGGGATTGCAGTCCCATCAGTTCATGGTTCACCTCACCTAATAGTTATTGGCGTTCTACATGAACTAGATGAGTGGATCAATCTATCCAAGCATCTCATGCTCATCCATTCATTATTCAGCCTCTGAATCACAAAGGTCTCAACTGACAGTTATTGACGTCATGATCACAGTCAAGTTTAACCCACCGTCACTTGTAGACAATGAAATACAGACGAATACTCACCTAATAGTTATTGGAATAGTCTGGTTTCAATATCTACATCATTCAATGCTTTTATGGATTGGTCCTCTGTCATAGACGGCAATTGACCCCTATGTATCTATGACGAGTCAATCAACTCACTATGACAGAGCATCAAATCCACGACTGCGGTAGGCCACGAGTCTAATACCCGTTACAACTTGCTATTCAATTGTGGAGATTTTAGGTCTCAAAACAGGTCCCACCTATGTTTATTCCATTTTTACTAGTCCTAGCAGCAACCAGTAGCAGCAGATATATCCTTCAAATAGATAATAACCCATCTGCTAGAATAGATATCATATATATCACATATATATCATAACATATGTTTAAACACATTAAAAGAACAATAAAACATTAATTCGCAATAATTTGCGATGTCCAATATCATAATTGAAAAAACAAAGTCCGAAACGTGTTAAAACGAACTCGAAATGCCCAAATCCACCACAGCTCATCGCCTAAGGCGATGACTTTTGGTCAGAGGCCAGTTTTTGAGTGCTTGACCAAATTTGAGCTCATTTTGAGTTTGTTCGAACATTTTCGATCAAATTGATTCGGTTCGTCTTTTGCAAAACTTAATAATTTAATTTTGCAAAATTACCGCGCATGCCCCTGGTCAAAGGTGGTAGCCACCTTTGACCATTGACTTTGACTTGGTTAAAGGTGGTGGCTGCCTTTGACCCCTCACAGCCATTGGCGGTTTCCGCCTTTGGCCATGAGCCACGAGTGGTCCTATTGCCAAATCAAGGTCGTCCAATGACCCTCGGGGCCCTATGTCAAGTGTAGACATGTGTAGGGCCGGGTCCGTCAAGTTTCAAAACCAATTTCAAAGACCCGACGACGATATTCCAAATATCATCAAAAATCGAATCAACCAAGTATACGAGAATTTTAGTGTGGCTCTGATATCACTTGTTAGGTTTCTAGTGGTCCCGAGTGCTCATCACATACATGAAAGCATGTCATATACGCAGCGAAAGAAAATAAATTCAAACGGCGCCCTAGATCATCTTAGAAGTCCTCGTATACTTTAATTAAAAACGAACTTTTTAAAGAAATTTTAGAAACGTACCTGGATAACAGAGGTTGGATGCGGCTCTGCTTCTTTGTCCTTAAGCCCAAGAGATATCGAGCCACTAGTTTAGACATGTCCCGATACCTGTGCAACTTGAAAGACGGAGATTCGGAGAAACGGCCCTCGGATTATGCTAGTAATCCTCGCGGCGTCTTAATCCGAACTTTTCGTTTTCAACCAATAGAAACACAACCTTTGTGTATCCGAATCAGTTGATTCTTGAGCTCACTTGCTCACGAAATCTGGCACGTATCTATGTGACTCTCACAAATTTCTAACCTTAGAACCTTAGGCCCCTTACCTTACCCCTATTTATAGAGGTTTAGAGAGAGGAAGAGAATGAGGGGGAGGAGCAGTATAAACCATCCCAAAAATCGCCTCACGCGGCGGCCAATGGGAGGCTGCCAGCTGGCCACGTGGCCAGCTGGTTGCTAGTCAAAGGCAGCAAGTTGCCACCTTTAACCAGCCACATAGCACCGCTCCATGGGCGGTGGTCAAAGGTAGCAATTTTTGCTAGCTTTGACCAGCCTATCGATTGGTTTTAGCAATAATAGGAACACTAAGATAACAAAAGAGAAGGGTACCTTCAATGTAACCGAGGGAAGCCAATAGCTGATGCTTAAGCTCGGTAGACCGATCAAAATAATAGACTTCACTCTTGTTGGCATTAGGAGATAAGCCTGACCATACCGAGAATTTATCCAGACCAGCCTTCAGCAGAGTTACCGAGTCAATATTCGCCTCCGAGAAGAGGAGGACATCATCGGCAAAGAAAAGGTGAGTAAGTCGTGAGGCCTTGCATCTCTAGAAAAATTTAAAACCTGGAAGTGCAGCTTGGATGTTCAATATGCCAAAAGGATTTCCATAATCAAGGTGAAAAGATAAGGAGACATGGGGTCCCCTTGTCGAATGCCCCTCCCACTCGAAAAGAAGCCATGCAATTTACCATTAATGGAGACCAAGAATTTGGGTGAGCTAACACATTCCATGATGAGTTTCACAAAATAGTTCGGGAATCCAAATGCGTGCAAAGCGACTTCTAGAAAATCCCATCTCACAGTGTCATACGCCTTCTAGAAGTCAACTTTGATGGCACATTTCGGAGAGTAAGGTTCATGATGAAAACCACTGAAAAGCTCTTGACGATGAGGATGTTATTGCTTATTCTATGGCCCTTAACAAAGGCGTTCTAGTGGGGACTGATCACGTGTGGTAAAACCGAAGCAATTCTGTTAGCCAAAATTTTCGTAATACATTTATAGATCGTGTTGCAACATGAGATAGGTCTGAAATCCTTCATAGATGCAGTATTGGGGACCTTCGGGACAAGTTGCAAGGATCGTAGCATTCGTCTCCTTAAGCAAAGAGCCAATAAGAAAAAAGTCCTTGACCGCACCTGTGATCGAATGACCAACGATATCCCAAGATGATTTGAAAAATTCAACATTAAAGCCATCGGGCCTGGGGCCTTCCCACTAGCCAATAAGAATAAAGTGTTACGAATCTCAAGATCTGAGACCAGCCTAGATACAACCCAGACAAGATCATCAGTAAGAGGCTTAGAAATAATAGCATGTACCTCGTGGATGGACGGCAGATCCCTAACGGGCCAGGGGCAAAAAGATCTTCAAAATAGGCAACTATATGCTGTTGGACTGAAGGCATATCAGTGAGGCGATTCCCATTAGCATCGACAATAGAAAGAATTTTGTTGTTCATCTGTCTTTTTTTGACGAAGTGGTGGAAATACTTAGTATTCTGGTCACCTTCTTTGAGCCATTTCACCCAAGATTTTTGCTTGAAGAGCAACTCGTCTTGTAGCGGAGTTCCGAGAAGGATTTCAACCGTAGTTTCTCCAAGTCAGCTAGATCACGATTACGAGGGTCCAAAAGCAAAGCTTCTTGGACTTCTATAAGAGACTTCCTCGCTTCCGAATTACGGCCAGATATGTTAGAGAAAGGATTCTTGTTGAGTTGTTTCAGCGCCCCTTCAAGATCTTGAGTCTACGGCATAGACAAAACATAGGATTGCCCGTCAATTGGATATCCCACACTTGGGTGACTAACAGGAAAAAGGCTGGGTTGGAGAACCACATATTGAAAAACTTGAATGGCTTCTTATAAAAAGGACGGGGGATAATCTGTATCGTCATGGGCCAATGATCAAAAACCCTGGAGCAAGGAAAGCACCTCCGAGAAAGAAAAGTCATTCCTCCATTTACCATTGGTAAGGACACGGTCAATTTTCCTCAGCTTGCACTCAGCTCCTGCGGAAGTAGACCACGTGAACCTAAAGCCGGTGTATCGCAAATTATCCAGCCCAACACGAGACATGAATTGGCCAAACTCATTAAAGGCCGGGATCCAAGAGTTAGAGCTCCCAATTCTATTTGAGGCATCTTTGATAGCATTGAAGTCCTCGGCAACTACCCACGGAGAGTCCACAAGGTCAGCGCTGAGGATCTCTAGATTAGACCATAATAATCTTCTAGAGATAAAAGAATGGCCAGCATATACCACCGAAATATAGCAAACGATGTTAAGAGACATAAAACAGAGGCGAGCATGAATGAATTGATGAGAGGCCGAGATAACAGATACTGTAGCAATCTCAGGATCCCATCCAATCCATATTTTGCCCCGATGAGAGTCATAATAGTTAGCCATCCACTTCCAGTCCGGGAGCATAGCCGAGGACATTCTATTAAACATAGACATAGGCAAAATACCAACACAACAGAGGTTATTAACCATAACAAAATTGTGAATTTAGTTTGCTTGAGGGAATCCATAAGTCCCCTAATATTCCAAACACCTATTAACATATGTACAAGGGAGAGGAAAGGGGTTACCATTTGCTATGGCCTCCTCTCTTCTTTCTAAAGGAGCCTTTAACCTTCATCACAGGGCCGATGGAGCCTTCCTTGGGGATTGGGATGAGCATCCCCTGCCGAGGAAGTCAGCACCAGCTTCGCCAAATCAGTTTTCCTCCCAGGGGCTAGGTCAGTTCTGTTCTGGTTATTTGGCTGAGCAATTGGAGATAGAGGATCATCGTCCCCTTCACTTCCCATGTTGCTAATAATATCCTCAATCTCATCATCTGAGGTAGACGATGATACCACAGCTTTACTAGAGTCATCCGAGTGCAGAGGATAGTTATGGTTCACTCCACTAGCCGGGATGAACAAAGATTTTGTGAGACTTCACAAAGCCCTGCAACAACCTATTGTTTTCATTTCAAAGTAGTTACTTTGGAGGCTTGCTTCTTAGGACGAGATGTCCTTCTCTCAACCGTCTTCCTCCCCTCCTGAGGCTGAGTAGGATCTTGAGCTGTTTCAGGAACCACTTCTGTTTCAGCATGCACTCGAGAGTTCACCTACGCAATAGGCGGTGTATCAGTAACATTAGCCTCACTGGGGTCAGGGCATTTATGACCAAACGTGCCACACTTGGCACATGAAATAGGTCTCCATTCATACTCGAGCAAGATAGGGTGAATCACAGCAGAATCCAAGATCACTTCAACAGATTCAAGCAGAGGCGAGTTTGCTTGTATCTCAACACAGACACGAACGAAGGAGATTATCTTCAAGTTAGCTGTGTGGAGATCCACATGCAGAGGTTTCCCAACCGCACTAGCAATCAAGCTTATCGCATGAGCAGACCACATAGAGTATGGGATCGACTTCAATCTGATCTATATAGGGAGGGAATCATGCCGGTTCTTCTTTAGGATCAAATTCGGGGACCACTACTGCAGAATAAGAGGAACTCTAAACACGGTAATGTGTCCACTATCCAATATTTTCGACGGTAATTCGCATTGGGAATATTGAAGAAGAAAAACCCATCATCATTAGCCATAATCTTGGTAACTTGAGGGCCCCAAATGTGTTTAACTGCCATTTCAATTGCCTTGTATGATACCTTCCTGCCCACAAAGTATCGCACAAGACAATTCTTCCATTTCGGGGTGCCTCCTCTAATACCTCATCGGAGATATGAACCAGGGGTCTACTGTTAACTATATCAGGAGGTAAGTAGGATAGAGCGTACCCTTTCTCAGCTGACTTTGCAACAGCAGCCCACGAGCACTGCATGGTGTTTTCTCCCCTAGGTGCAGGGAC
The DNA here is from genome assembly GCA_019149425.1 of Psidium friedrichsthalianum. NCBI lineage: Eukaryota > Viridiplantae > Streptophyta > Magnoliopsida > Myrtales > Myrtaceae > Psidium > Psidium friedrichsthalianum. The sequence continues at coordinate 10,518 of JAGVVM010007040.1, forward strand.
TGGATGGGGATTTCTAGAGCTGGAGTGACCCCTGCTTCGAGAACATCTTGCTTGGCGATGTTTCTGAGCTCCATTACCAGCCAAGGAGGTTCCAGCAACTACTGGAAGATTTCCAGCAGATCAATTTAGGCAAGTAGTATCATCACTAGCAAGGGCCTTACAGCAGTCGCCGAGGTCTCCACAATAGGGTTATTCACATTAGTTCCGAAGCTAACACTTAGGACGTTCTCAAGTTCTTTGCCAGCCTTAGCCTTCCCTGTGATAGTCTGAAAATTTGACCCAATTATCGGGATTTCAGAATGAATGGATATATTTCATTAGTACGCTCTAATTGATACTCACTCAGGATTAGCTATCCTGGGATGACCGACCAAGGGGAAAGGCTACCCAGGAAATTTTCCTAAACAGCCGCCCGTTGGTCTGAGATTTCGACAGAGCCGTAATTTAATGGATTTGGCCACAAAATGAATTCCAATCTTGGACAATCGAATTTCTAAGATGGTCGCAAGGGAAAGTTGGATTTAGTCACAGAAGCGCCGCCAAGCGAGCAGACAACCGGTGTACGTCGAGAAGTAAGACGTGAGTGGAAAATTATCGAAATGCCCCCGGTCAATGCTCAGTCCTTAGAATTAGAATAATTAGAATTGTTTTAGAAGGAAAACGAAGGCACTGTACCAATTCCAGTCTGAAAATTATTCGCGCTGGGACCTGATTGGTGCATTTGGCACGCATCCCGTGGCAAAGTCACATCAATTGTCACATCAATCAAATGTCAAATCAATCAATCAAGGGTCCAATCACACCATTCCCAAGGCAATCCCATCAATCCATCAAGGTACTAGTTAAGTACACATTTCATATCATTAACCCCTTCAACCACCCCACTAGTCTTATTTGAATTTC